>AWOL01S0029960.1:76724-95603 GCA_000715115.1 Nicotiana otophora
TATATATAGTATATTTATATATAAGCTATATTCGATATGCTATATATACATCTTATATACTATATATATTCGATATTAAATATTGAATATTAAAATTTAGGATGTTAAATAAAATTTAGGTCACAATTCTATAATAAAATTTATAAAGCATTGTCTTAGATATTTTTTTTAACATCCTTTTGTCTCTAATATCTATTTATTTTTTAAAATATATATTAGGCCCACTTAGCCCGCGGCCCAGGACCGTTTAGCCCGGGACCAAACGGTCCCGGTCCCGGGCCGGTCCTTAAAAAAAGCCCGTTTAGGTCCGGGCCCGTTTGGCCCGTTTAATTTGGGACCGGCCAGCTTGGCCTGTTTAAGCCCGGGACCGGCCCACTTGCCAGCCCTAAATGGGGTCTCATTATTCATTGGGGACAGTGTAGCATGCTTATCAAGGTAATATATTATTATTTTCTCTGTTATTCCAAGTTCGAGTTCTTGTTCATCAGTGGTTGGTCATTGTGAGTTCGGGATCGAGGGCGGATATTTCATTAAGGCTATTGTTAAGTCCGAAATCACCCTCCTCAAGTGGTTTGATAATTTATCACCTCCTTTATCCGTTTAATCTTATGCAATTTATCGTTTGTATCGAATTAATCCACGTATCCTTAAAACCACAAATAAATTTAATTGTTATCTATTTTTTTAGGGTAAACATGTAGGCCATGTGGTCAAATGAAAGAGACCGAAGTATTCAAAATCTGTTCTTATTACTACAATATTCAGAGTATCTGCTTGATTGCTGGGGTTGACTATTCAAAAGAGATGAAAAGAACCAGTCAGATCTAGTGGTTTTAGAAAACAGTTATTAATTAATGCACGAGACAAATAATACGACAAGGAGTCTAATCTTGTCTTGGAAATGTTCCATCTCCATTTGGTTTGATTCTTCAGAATTCCAATAGCACAAAGATCACCTGTTTGAAACCAAGGGACCAAACAATTTCCATGAAACGCTTTGCAGATTTCTATTTCCTTTCCTGCAATATAGTGTCGTTGCTCTTCATAATTTCCACTGCTTTAGACACTATATCGAAGGATAGCCCAATCAAAGATGGCCATACCATAGTTTCAGCTGATGGCTACTTTGAGCTTGGATTTTTCAGCCCTGGAAATTCCATGAATCGGTACGTTGGAATATGGTACAAGAAAATTTCGAAGGCTCAGAAAGTGGTCTGGGTTGCCAATAGATCCAACCCACTGAATGACACATCTGGAATATTAACAGTCAGTGACAAAGGGATTCTACTGCTCATGAATGGCACCCAAGATGTAATTTGGTCATCGAAGTCATCGACATCCTTGAGGAATCCAGTAGCTCAGCTTTTGGACACTGGAAATCTTGTCCTAAAGGATGGCAGTGATCTTAATCCGGAAAACTATGCTTGGCAGAGTTTTGATTATCCAGGCAGTACATTATTACCGGGCATGAAGGTTGGTCGTAATTTGGTCACTGGCATGAATTGGACACTAACATCGTGGAGGAGCAGTGATGACCCTTCTCCAGGAGAATATATGCACCGTGTCGATACAAATGGTTACCCTCAATATCTTTTGTTGGAAGGTCCTGTAATAAAGTATAACACGGGACCATGGAATGGACGTTCTTTTACTGGGGGACCAAATTTGAAACCAAATCCTTATTATACATTTGTGTTTGTGATGAATGACAAGGAGATCTACTTTAAGTATGAGCTTCTCAATTCTTCTCTTCCCACCTGGGTGGTATTGAATCCGGCAGGCCTGATTCAACGGCTTTTATGGATAGAACGAACTGAAAGCTGGTTTCTTTACTCAACAGGACAGATGGATAACTGCGATCGTTATGCCTTGTGTGGTCAATTTGGGAAGTGCAACATCAATGACTCCCCTCCATGTGATTGTTTGAGAGGATTTAAGCCTAAATATCAACAAGAATGGGATGCAGCAGATTGGTCTAATGGGTGCGTACGAAGAACTCCATTGGAATGTGGGACAAGTGATCGGTTTCTGAAATACTCTGGTGTGAAATTGCCAGATACACGCCATTCCTGGTTTGACAAGACCATTGGCCTTGAGGAATGCCAAAGGTTGTGCCTGAGGAACTGTTCCTGTGTTGCATATTCTAATCTTGATGTCAGAAACGGCGGGAGTGGATGCTTACTCTGGTTTAACCAACTCATTGATATAAGGGAATATGCTCAACTTGATGAAGATCTCTATGTGAGGATGGCTGCATCAGAAATAGGTAAGTCTATTAATCAATTCATCACCGCCTTATGCTTAATCGGTGGGAACTTTACAGTAATAGCATCTTAAAGACATGCTAAGCTGTTGGCTATGTATCATCTTTATATATACTACTATCATACTGGAATTTTCACATTTTCGTAGTAAACTTTTGACAGGTTCAAACCATATAGGAAAGACAACAAAAGCAGCCATTGCAATTGTATCAACGGTTTCAGCGATAATCCTTCTTGGTTTTCTGTCTTGGTCTGTAATGCGAAGAAAGAAGAGGAAAAGAGGTTAGCAAATTTGTCCATCATGTTGAATAATATCTTAAAGTGCAGATAGGAAAATCTACTACACTACCTGGCTAGCCGGAAAATACCGCTGGTTGATTGGCTTCTTTCGATCTGGAAAGTATAGTTGCTTCATTAACCTCAATATCATCTTTACAAAAGTTTTCTATTTTACAGCAGGTCCAGAAGGAAAGGAAGAGATGGAACTACCCTTGTTTGATTTGATGAGTATTACTATTGCAACAGAGAATTTCTCATCAGATAATATCATTGGAGAGGGTGGTTTTGGACCTGTTTATCGGGTAACTAGAATCATTTACTCTTGTGTATCTTAGTCAAAACACACGAATAATGCTCTTGTGGCTTACACTTTGCGTGGATGTGTGGCAGGGAAAACTATCAGCTGGACCAGAAATAGCAGTGAAAAAACTCTCCCAACATTCTGGGCAAGGTCTTGAAGAGTTGAAGAATGAAGTTGTTCTGATTTCCAAACTTCAACACAGAAACCTAGTTAAGCTTCTAGGCTGTTGTCTTGAAGGCGAAGAAAGGATGCTAGTTTATGAATATATGCCGAACAACAGCTTGGACTTCTTCATCTTTGGTTCTTTTCTCTTAACTCATTTCACTTAAAGATCCAACTTATCATATCAGCATTATTATGCTAACACAATGTTCTTTTCTCATTCTAAGATGAATAAAAGCTCCGTAAAAGATAAACCATGATAAAGAGATCTAAACTGAATTACAATGATATTCTTCAGATGAGAGCAGGAAGAGACAACTTCCCTGGGAAAATCGCTTTCAAATTGCTATGGGAATATCAAGGGGGCTTCTTTATCTTCATCAGGACTCCAGATTAAGGATTATACATAGAGATCTGAAGACCAGCAACATTTTATTGGACAGCGAATTGAATCCCAAAATTTCAGACTTTGGACTGGCTAGGATTTTTGGTGGGGACCAAATTGAAGAAGAAACAAAGCGAGTAATAGGGACATAGTAAGTTCTCATTGACTCTTTCATCTTTACCTTCACCAAATCATTGATATATAGTATTTAACATTATGTTTTCATGCAGTGGCTATATGTCTCCAGAGTATGCAGTTGATGGGAAATTTTCAGTGAAATCAGATGTCTTCAGTCTTGGTGTTCTTTTACTAGAAATAGTGAGCGGAAAAAAGAACAGGACATTTCAGCATTCCGACCACCATCACAGTCTTCTAGGACATGTAAGCAAGATACGAATCCAACATTTGCTTCGTTGTTTCCTGTTGCACTCGTATTTTGTGCATATCATGTAAACCATACTGATTTTGCTTTAATTTGTAGGCTTGGTTATTATGGAATGAAGGCAAGGCCTTGGAACTAATGGATACATGTCTCAGAGAATCGTTCGCGGAATCTCAAGTGTTAAGATGCATTCATGTGGGGCTATTATGTGTTCAAAAACTAACAGTAGACAGACCAACAACGGCATCAGTTGTTTTCATGTTGAGCCATGAAGAAGTGGCATTACCTCAACCAAAGGAGCCAGGTTTTTTCATAGAGAGGAATGCAGCTGAAACAGATGATTCAACTGAGAAAAGATGCCTCACTGACAATGTTTTGACATTTACAATTCTTGAACCAAGATAGCAATGGCGCAAATGGATTAAAAAATGCTAGAATGCCTACATCTGGGATACCTATATGCATAGTATAACTTTTCTATGAAAGGAATCCAGTTGAACCCCTTCAGACTATGAAGTTTCACACCTGAAAATAGAGGCAAGGTACACTATCATTTTGCGATGACAAAAACTGTAAACTAACTTTCTTTCAGAGTCATTAAGAAAAATCAAAAACTAATGCATGCTTTTGAGCCATTACTTTCAATTAGTTGGAAACTTGGAATATTAGATATTCAATATTAGACTTGCATTTATTAGCATGCGTAGCTTTTAGAGAATGACATCAAGATGCCTAAGCCTGTGCTAAACAATTGCATATTTCTTTCATCAAAATTAGATTGATTAAGTGAAGCCAAGTCTCAAGAGCAGTGGGGACTATTGTATCAAGTTGTGCAAAAGAGACTTCATTGTGAGAACATGATGGAATGGTCATATCAGATGCTACACAATATACAACAACAACAACAACAACAATAACCCAGTATAATCTCACTAGTGGGGTCTGGGGAGGGTAGATGTACGCAGACCTTACCCCTACCTGAGGTAGAGAGGTTGTTTCTAATAGACCCTCGGCGTCCTTCCCTCCAAGAACTCCCCACCTTGCTCTTGGGGTGACTCGAATTCACAACCTCTTGGTTGGAAGTGGAGGGTGCTACACAATATAATGGCTAATAATAGATCTGGAATGGCTAAATGATAATTTAAAACATAGGTCCAGTAATAACTATTCTTGTGTAATGTATGGAGCTTTTAATCCAAGAATGAAAACAGGAAAGAACCTTCGGAAAAAATGCCTAAACTACCCCTATGGTTTGCTAAATGGTTTACAAATGCCCAGCGTCCATCTATCCATCCAAAAAGCATACGACGTTAATTTTATTGATAAAATTGCCCTCACGTCTAACGGCAAAACTTGTGGGCCTTTAATTTAATGACGTGGTGGTTTTTTACTGGGCCACATGGCAAGCTCGGGCAGAAACAAAAAATGGATATTTAGTTTGACCCACTTACATGATCTGACCCTATATTTTCTTACCTGGGTCATAAAATTACATTAACCCATCCGAGAAAAACCCTTCTTTTACCCTTTTTCATCTGTATTCTCTCTGTAACCGTATGTCCAAGGAATACATTTAGGTAAATGTTCAATAAAGTCAAGCAAAATATGGGAAGCAGGACGTTCCGGCAAAAAAAAAAAACAGTTGTTCGTAGTGAGAGATCTCATTTTGGCTAATGAAAAACTGTCGCACACCCATATATATCTTTTTTGAGCAGTCCCAGATTCCCATATTAAGAGGGTGTTTAACTAAGCTTATAAGCTGGTCAAACTGACTTATAAGCACTTTTTGGCTTATTTACGCGTTTGGTAAAATTAAAAGTGCTTATAAGTTAAGTGCTTATAAGCCAAAAAATAAGCCAAAAGCCATAAGTTGGTCTCCCCCAACTTATCAAATTTCAGCTTATAAGCACTTTAGGTTTGACCAACATACTTACTATTCTATCCCTAAAATATTATTTTTTAAAACAAAACTCTTCGTATAGTTTTACTCTTCAAAACCTATAAACAGTCGTTGCCTTCTCTAGTCGTGCCTCTGCAACAGTAGAGGGGTTGATTCCTCTGTCACGTGGTATTCCCTTGTTTCGTTCTTCTCTGTTCGTGAGTTATCCATTGGTTGACTATGATTTTCGCGCTCTCATTGTTGAAGGAAAGCTCTCTAAATATCTCCAGTTGTGCCTCTGCAACTATCATAAATATCTTGTGGTAACGAAATTCACTTGTCTTCTTAAGGCTGCTTTGTTTCAACAATACTGATTGTTATGTTAATGCTACTGGATATTGACAGTAATATTTAAGGCTACTTTGTTTCAAGAGTGATTGCTATATTTCCCAGCTCAATCCTTTACAATATTTATTTATGGAAATCTCTTCTTTTCCTTCCTTAACTCCCAAATGCAAGTCAGACAATTAACTCTACGCTTTTTATAAGCATAAGCCATGTGTTAACTGAGCTCAACATCAACACAATGTTAGAATACTTTTCATTTTAAAGACACTAATAATCAAGTACCAGGTTCATTAGATTATAAATATCGCAGTCCAAAGTAAAAAATATAACTTATCTTCCCTATTTTGTCATCATCGAAAAGTTGCATAATTATGTTAGATAACAAGATTGTAATAGAAATTACTCATGGCCACTGGGACTACTTCAAAAGCAATCATGGAATCAAGTATAATTTATCAATCTAATGGTATTAGCCATCTAAGAAGCATCAACAAACAGTTAGAGCACAAAAACAGTCGATTATCATTGATAATTAGTCATCCACAAGCATAAAGAGAAATACAAATACCGGATCATGAGCAAAAGAAACAAAAGAAATCCCATCCGGGTCACTGGTTGATCTAACTAGGCTAGGAAGGTCTTAAGGCTGGGAATGACCAGATTCTTGGTACTTGGCTTGAAGCAGTTTCAGCATATCATGAAGAACACCATCATTCTTCTCCTTCTGCTTTGCTAGCTCAGCTCGGAGAGCATCTCTCTCAGTTTCCACTTCTACCAACCTCTTCTTCAGCCTTTCAATTTCAGCATTCTTAGCCCGACTCTCTTGCACCAAGGCTCGCACTTTGCTATTCACAGGTACCTTTTTGGATGAACCAGATTCTTTGGGAGTGGTGTAGACTTCATAGTCACAAGCAGCCAAAGTATTTGCCCCAAAGTGATCCTTACTTGTACCAACCCCCCATTTCTTGATGGGTTCCTTGAAGTGTGCAAGTACAACCGTGAGAATAAAATCATAAGGTATGGCATGAGTTTTGGTGTCGGTTGAAACTCTATCAAGAAGCTGAATAATAAATCCAGGTCAATTGATTTTCCTCCTACTGTCCAAACATTTCATAACGACCAGGTCCATGAATGTGGCAATGTGCCTTCTTTCCTGCCTAGGTAGGACAAATTTGTTAACAAATTCGAATAGCACTTTGTCGGGTGGCTTCATCTCACTTTTATACACAACCTTGGGCTCAAGCTCTTCATCATTGTCAACAAACTTTCTTGTAATAGCAAGGGCAGTAGGGAGATTCTCTAGACTTGGCCATTTGAGCTTCTTGTAATCATTGTAACTTTCAGCAGGTACACCTAAGATCTCTCCCAGTTCTTTGCCATCAAAACCCACAATCACCCCCTTTACCACACTGGTGACCCTACCATCTTTGATCTCATAATTTTCTATGAACTCCACAATCTCAGTTCTGGCCAGCTTTCCATCCATCTGAAGGACCATGTCCTTCCATCCTTGCAATTGTAACTTCTCCAGCAGCATTAACATACCTTCCTCCTCCAAGTCCCTAAGGAGTCTACCTTTAAAGATTGTTCTCTTCCCAAACTTAACCACATTGTCCTTCTCAGCATCGAGATTCTTCTTCTTCTCCACTCCACTCTTCTTCCTGAACTATTTTCACTTTTCTTGATTTCAATGCAGACCTGATTCTTTTAGTCAAAGTAGATGGCTTCGCAGACTTTGTTTTTGTAACAGACTTCTTTGTGGAAGTCTTGGCTTTATTTTACTTTGGAGTGACAACCACCATTTTTTCTATCTCCTCTTCATCCCGAGGGACCAGGTCTATCTCGTCAATTTCAATAGCCTCAACAGGCTCAACCACCTTCTTTTTTCCTTTAGCAACAACCTTTCTCTTACTTTCTTCTACTTCTGACTCTTTGTAGCTCTTCCTCTTGTAGGAGGAATCTCTACAGGGATAGAAGAGGCAGTATTTCTCTTCTTGTTTGTCCTAGTAGTGTGTAATGACCCGGCCGGTCATTTTGAATATTACAGTCCCGTTTCCCCATTTACTGCTCAATTTGTACTTTATAATTGTTATATGACTTGTCGGGGTAATTGGTTCGGGTCCGGTAAGGTCTTGGAATGAATTGGAATAATTAGTTCCAAAGTTTAAAACTTAAGTTGAAAAGGTTCGCTGGATGTCGACCTATATGTAAATGACCCTGGAATAAAGTTTTGATAATTCCAATAGCTCTGTATGGTAATTTTCGATTTAAGAGCGTGTCCGAAAAATTATTTGGAAGCCCGTAGCTAAATTAGGCTTGAAATGGCGAAATTAAAAATTTAAGTTTGAAAGTTTGACCGGGGAGTTGACTTTTTTATATCGGGGTCAGAATCCAGTTCTGAAAATTTTCATAGGTCTGTTATGTCATTTATGACTTGTGTGCAAAGTTTGAGGTCAATCGGACTTGGTTTGATAGGTTTCGACATCGAATGTAGAAGTTAGAATTTCTTAGTTTCATTAGGCTTGAATAAGATATGATTTGTATTTTTAGCATTGTTTGATGTGATTTGAGGCTTCGACTAAGTTCGTATAATGTTTTAGGACTTGTTGGTACATTTGGTTGAGGTCCCGGGGGCCTCAGGTGAGTTTCGAATGGTTAATAGATCAAAATTGGACTTAGAACAATTGAAACTTGTTGTTGCCTATTGATGCAATCACACCTGCAGAAATTCGCTCGCAGGTGCGAGCTCGCAGAAGCGAACCTGGAATCGCAGAAGCGTGTGGTCCGTAGAAATGAACGAAATGTTGCAAAAGTGCGACCGCAGAAGAGACCACATGGTCGCAGATGCGGCTTGGGCTAGGAGTGCACTGGAGCATAGAAGCTGACGCTTCTTCGCAGAAGCGGACTCTTGTCCATAGAAGTGAGAATGGAACAGTAGCGGGAGGAAAAAGCCACAGAAGCAGAACCTCTGCACAGTGTACACAAATAGAGGGTTTCCGACATTTTTGTCATTTTGGACATTTTCAACATGGTTTTTAGCGATTTTGTAACGACCCGGCCGGTCGTTTTGAGTATTACACCCCATTCTCCCATTTACAGCTTGGTTTATGCCTTATAATTAATTTATAACTTATCGGGTTAGTTGGCTCGGGTTCGAAAGAAATTCAGAGTGAAATGAGACACTTAGTCTCATAATTGAAAATTTAAGTTAGAAAAGTTAACTGGATATGGACCTATGTGTAAACGACCTCAGATTTAAATTTTGATAATTCCAATAGCTCCGTATTGTGATTTTGGACTTAGAAGCGTGTCCGGAAAATTATTTGGAGGTCCGTGGTGGAATTAGGCTTGAAATGCCGAAAGTTAAAATTTTAGGAAGTTTGACCGGGGGGTTGACTTTTTGATATCTGGGTCGGAATCCGATTCTCAAAATTGAAATACCTATGTTATGTCATTTATGACTTGTGTGCAAAATTTAAAATCAATCGGACGTGATTTGATAATTTCCGGAGTCGTTTGTAGAAACTTGAAATTTCAAAGTTTATTAGGCTTGAATTGGGGTGTAATTCATGGTGTTAGCGTTGTTTCAGGTGATTTGAGAGTTCGATTAAGTTCGTATGATGTTTTAGGACTTGTTGGTATATTTGTTTGAGGTCTCGAGGGCCTCCGGTGAGTTTCGGATGGTTAACAGATCAAAAAGTGGACTAAAATAGTTGCTGCAATTTTCTTCTGCTGGAAATTCCTTCGCCCAGAATCGATCCCAAAAATCGAGCCCAGAATCGAGCTCTGAATCATGCCCAGAATAGGGCCATGATCGAGCCCAGGATCGAGGGTCGAGGGCAAGGATCGAGGGCCCAGGATCAAAGCCACGATTGAAGGCAAGATCGAAGGTCAGGGTCGAGGGCCATGACCGAGGGCTAGGATCGAGGGTCATAATCGAGGCCCAGGATGGAGGCCTAGGATCTAGGAACACAATTGAAGGCCCAGGATCGAGGACTGTCTAGACAGAATTATAAAGTTGGGACTTCGTCCCCTTCACCACTTTTGAAAAATTGGAGCTTGAGGAGAGGCGATATTTTGATAGATTTTGAAAAATAACTTGAGGTAAATCCCTTGTGATCATTTCTACTCCATAATATTGAATTATCACCGAATAATCCGTCTAGATTACATGATTTTGAGGTGTAAATCGGAGATTTGAACTTAGAAATTTGGAAATACGATTTGTAGATTTGAGGGTCGAGATGAGGTCGGATTTTGGTAATATTGGTATGGGTAAACTCGTGGTTGAATGGGCTTTCGGATTTTGTAACTTTTGTCAGGGACCGAGAGGTGGGTCCCACGGGCGATATTTGGAGTTAAAAACTCGGATTTTTATGGAAAAATTATATTTTCATATGGAATTAATTCCAATATATTTTTTTTTGACTAAAACGAATTATTTATGACTAGATTCGAGGCATTCGGAGGCCGATTTGAGAGGCAAAGGCATACCAGAGTAAAGAATTTCATGCTCTGAGGTAAGTAACAGTTTTAAATCTGGTCCTGAGGGTATGAAACCCCGAATTTTGTGTCATGTGATTATTTTGAAGGTGACACACATGCTAGGTGACGGGCGTGTGTGTGTGTGCCGAGAGGATTGTGACTTGGTCCGTCCTGTAGAAACTGTAAAAACTGAATAACTTGTTGATAGTTATGTGCTCTCTATGTGTTGTGGAAACTTGGCTATAAGTCATGCTAGAAATCATGTTTAGGCTATATGTTGGTATTGTTGGGACCCACAGAGGTCGTGTACATGTTGAATTATCTGCTTAAACTGTTGTTTTGTACTCAGTCACAACTTACTTGATTATTTTATCTCATTCTCTATTGTTCATTATTGATGTATCATATCATTATTGTTTGGGCTGATTTTATGATTGTTTAGAGCCCGAGATGCTGGAGAGCTTTATGACTGAGTGAGGCCGAGGGCCTGATTGTGAGATATTATACCATAGCACGTGAGTTGTCATCCTTATATTATACTATAGCATGTGAGTTGGCCGTGCAGCACGTGAGCTGGCCGTGCGGATCCCGATATTTATATGACGGCACGTGAGTTGTCCGTGCAGTACATGAGTTGTCCGTGCAGCACGTGAGTTGTCCGTACAAATTATAGCGCTTGGGTTGTAGGAGCCCCTCCGGAGTCTGTACACCCCCAGTGAGCGCGGGTACCCATTGAGTGTGAGTGCTGAGGGTTGGGAGCCTAGTGAGTGATTGTTGTCCTTAGAGATTGTACTTGTTTTTCATTGGTTGATGCACTTAGTTGCTATCTATTGTTATGGTGTAATTTCTGAAAGATTCTATATTCGGATTACATGAACTTGAATTGTATAAAATTGATTTGACTTAAACTGCTGGATTTGAAAGCATGTCTATTCTCTGCTGGAATTACTGAAAATGAATTATAATTGTATAGCTCATCACTATTTTCAGTTCTTTATTTATTATTATTACTTGCTGAGTTGATTGTACTCATACTACACCCTGCACTTCCTTTGCAGATCCAGGTGCTTCTGGACATAGTGGGTGCTAATTCTCTCACAGTTGGCTTTCTGGAGATTCAGAGGTAGCTGCCGTGTTTCGCAGACCTTGTCTATCTTTCCTTATCTCTTTGTTTACTGTATTTTGGTCTTAGTCTATTATAGACCTTATGTTCCAGACTTGTATCCATATTAGATGCTCATGTACTTAATGACACCAGGTTTTGGGGAGTGTTCGTATCTGTATTTATGGGATTATGTATTGTATTTAAATATTATATTTTCAGACTTAAAAGAAATTGTAGTTTATTGAGATTATCGGCTTGCTTAGTATTGAGATAGGTCCAATCACGACATGTTAGGATTTTGGGTCGTGACAAGTTGGTATCAAAGCTCTAAGTTACATAGGTCTCACAAGTCATGAGCAGGTTTAGTAGAGTCTTGTGGATCGGTACAGAGACGTCTGTACTTATCTTCGAGAGGCTGCAGAACCCTTATGAAAATTTCCCTTCTTTTATTTTATCGTGCGGAATTGATTTAGCTTGAAACATAACTCTTTGAATTCCTTCCACGCATTTCGTATGTGCATATGAGCGCTTGGTATCAACTGTGCATCGCCGACTTGGGATTCTATGAACGAGGTTCAAGATGTGTATTCTGTGTTTCGGTACTGGACTAGTCTGGGGAACTTGAGGCCAGGGTGAGACCGCATCTTAGTCTCGGTAGCTTAAGTTATGTGAACTTGTACATTTGGACTCATATGTCCGTTAATGTCCCTATGAGTGAAATTTGAGGCTCGATGAGCGGTTGAATGACTATATGATAAGTATGATGTGAATGCGGGATGTGTTCAGATTGGTTGAATGAGACAAATAAAGTTTACTTATGACTCAAGAGTTTTCTATTGGGTACTTGATATATGTCTTGATTTGACGTATGGTCTCGAGTTGTGAGTGTATTGAAGGATCTTTCACGTTGGTAAATTATGGAACAAATTAAATTCTCATGTCTTGTCAATGAGTTTGGACTCAAGAAGAGTAAGTGATTGTGTAGTAATTATGGTTGCGAATGGATATTTCTAATGTTGATGGCTCTAGAAAGATGATCTTCGAAGAGGCTTAGAGTCGGTAACATTTTATTGGTTTGGGTGCGACAGAGATGCATTTTGATTTGATGCAACAGTTGAGAAGAAAAGTGTGAGGGAAGACATGACGGGAAGTGTTTCGCGATGGTTGAAGTACTAGCAGGTCAAATAGGAGAGGTAGAGGTTGAGAAGTTGCTTAAAGGAGATGGTTTATCCAAAGTAAGAGTGGCATATTAGCATATGGATTCTGTGGTAGGGGTAGTCTTGTGCCTTGAGAAAGTGTAGAACGATTTGGAATCGTGATAGAATGTGATTTGGCCTACTGACTTTATTTAGAGTGACGGTTACTGTACAGAGAAAGATTGAATATTAATTGAGTTCGGAAGGCATTGTTGAACTTTCAGTTAATGTCAATAGGGAATGTGCAAACTTATACAAATGGTAGGCGAGCATGAGCTCAGGAGAATTTACTAATTACGTGGTCGTTGCACCCAGTGCAACGTCGTTGGAAGATGTCGGTAAGGAATTCCACAGGTGGATTATCTCTGGTGAGAAATTAGCGATGGCGTGATGTTGATGCATCTTCTGCGAGGAATATTATTTGCTACCCGGTAAGAGGTCGAGTGTGTGACTATGGCTGGTGATTCAAAATGTCCATGAGAAGCTTAACAAAAGAATTCGAGAAGCCTGGCGGGTTAACGGTACGAAATCTTGGTAATTGAGAAGGAGAAATCCTTGCGAGTTCTAATTTTATATAATTGCAGCTTAAAGCTAAGTGGGGGAGCCTGCTATTGACAATTTGATTTCATGGTTATGTATCACATTTTACTTTTTGGTCGGAGTCATACTCGGGGATCAGTTATGACTTGCAGAGATGGAGATCGAGGATGACTCGAGTAAGGAAATTCCTGAATACGGGTTATATGTCATTTTATAGAAATATGAAAATTATGGAATGATCAAGTTGTTATTTTGAAGGATGTAGTGCACACGAAGTATGAATTTGATTGGCCGTGTTAAGGCAGGGTTACTTATTTGAGTATTGATTATGATAAAGGAGCACATGTTTTTCAGCCCGTTTGGGGCAGAGTAAATTAGATTTGACCAGAGTGGATGACTATCGAGAGGGTTCTAATGGATTCAAAATGTATATGTGAAAATTGAATTTGTTTTTTAATTCGTATATCACTAGAATCAATTACTTATATTGGATGGTATCGTGACATGCGGTAATTCTGTTTGACTATGGATTCTACATTTCAGTATAAGAAAGGAAAGATGAACAATTTTAAGTTCGTATAAGGTATTTTCAGAGTGAGTGTTACAGTTAGGGCATTTATGAATGTGCTTAAGAAGAATACAATGGATTATGGGCCTTAGAGCGATGTGGTTTTATGTTAGGATATCTTGTAGTGTGCTTTGGGTAAGGATAGTAGTGTTTTGACAAGGAGAAATGTCAACTTGAGGGTGATTCAGAAGAAACTCGAAGAAAATAGGACAAATGGGTAACATGCTGGATCAATATGGTAATGGTATGCTCGGTTGTTTTGGTTCTTATGATGACGTGGGGCTTTACGGGTGTTTTGTGGCAATACTCTCGGATTTGGCAACTTGTGTGGCTTGGTAGAGTTAGAGGAATTCAGTTCTGATAGCTTGGTTATGTGCAAATGGATTTCAAAGTATTCATGATGGTTTCTACCATGGTTTGAACCGGATATTTTCTATCGGTATACGAAATGTGTTGTGTATTATGATTTCCTCCTGGAAAGAAGCAAGAGAGAGGTTTCTAACTAATAAGGTATGTAATTTGCTGGTGACTCAGAGTTTATAATAAGATTCCCATGCCTTTCAAATGATAGATGTGATGTGTTGTACCGGATTTAGATTTACATGTACAAGATGGCAATTCATTCTTGAAAGGAAGATCACGAATTTTGGACAGAATGGTCAGTTTTTGATATTTAGATGAATGTTATAATTGCTCTATAATCCCTAAGAAGGGTGCGCATTTCAAAAGGCGTATTATGTTTTGACTTACGGATGTTCACTGGTATTGCAGTACTCACTTGGTTGATAGACTGCTGATATTCAAATTATTTTCATGTGGCACGGAAGAATTATGAAAGTATTCCTCATGGGAAGATCTTGAATGGACGATGTGTTAGTCATTCTAGTGCTAGAGTTGGGATCAGTTACGGTGATTCATGTGTTTGATGAATTTGGAGACTGGGAGTTCTCAGAAGTATATTGTTATGAGGTTGCGGCCTATTTGAGATGACTATTTTATTTAAAACTCGGTGGAGGCACTAATTGCGTTAATTATTCATAATAGCTATGCGCTATGAGTGCGCATATATGTGAGATTTAAGCCCATGTGCGGGCATTAGAGCAAGTATTCATACTCGAAAGAATGCTTAGGCTATGATATGCCTAGAGTTAACTGTTAAGTGTAAAGTTATAATGTTTCCCGTATTCGTACCTTTGTTAAGAATTATCTAGGCTATACTTGAGGTTACAAAGAAGATGATTCCCTAAATAAACGGGGTAGTTACTAATTTTACGTAAAATTGACGATTTGAAGTGTGATAACAGACTTTGCACATGCTTATACTATGGCGTGCTATTTATACCAGTCCAGGAGCATGAGAATATTATTTCATTATCATATACAAGTGTACTTGTTTAATTGCTCATGTATGATATGCTAGGACTGGAGGCATGTGACTATGCCGGACGATTCATATTATTGGCACGTGAGTTGTCCGTGTTGTGTGTGGGAATTCTATTTCTATAATGATTTATCTAATCTATTAATTTCCTTCTTTTACAAATATGCACATGCACCTACGGTTATCCTCTTCACGAAATTTGAGGAGTTGGTTGTAGCATGGTGGTTGTGGCGGTGCTTGTTGAGCTTGCAATATGGTTCTCTTCCTTGAGACATCTCCCATAATTGGGTACACGGATTGCGCAGTTGTAGCTGGAGTTATATTGATGTGGCATGTCTGTGGGATATTTTTGTTTAATAGTATAAGGTCATTGGACCTAGAATGGGTACTATCAGGTTTGATTACGGAATATACAGGAGGATAATATTGAAAATCGGCTTAGAAAGTGATTATGGTTCTAGTTGGGACGAGAGAGCTCCATGACTTGTTGCTCTGATAAGGAGTCATGAAATTTCTGAATGTTTCTTTTATTATCAACAGTGTACGAAGGTTTTTGGAACGACGTTTGGCTTGATATGAGATTTTATACTAGTAGTTGGTTGGTTTTGAGTAGTTACTGTGATAAGAAATGGTATTACGAGTATGCGAGTTGTGTAGTATGTTATGCGATTATATCTGGGATTATGGTTATGGTTGGATACATCTTGTTCAGGCTTATACAGTGTGTAGATGTGAGATTCGGGTTTTGAGAAGAATTCTGGATGTTAGAAATTTGGCTCCAAGGTTTTTGGGCTAAAGCTAAATTAATGATTTTCAGTTATGTTGTGTGGTCAGGCCTATATTGAATAAGGTGACGTGAGATCACCCCGGGTATGTGCGTGGTACGATGGAATAGTGATTTGGTGGCCTGGAAACAACTCTTGACACGTTCGAGGACGAACGTATGTTTAAGTGGGGGAGAATGTAACCACCCGACCGGTCGTTTTGAGTATTACAGCCCCGTTCCCCCATTTACTTCTCAATTTATGCCTTACAATTGATTTATGACTTATCAGGTTAGTTGGTTCCGGTCCGGAAGGAATTCAGAGTGAAATGAGACATTTAGTCTCATAATTGAAAATTTAAGTTAGAAAAGTTGACCGGATATAGACCTATGTGTAAACGACCTCGGATTTGAATTTTGATGATTCCAATAGCTTTGTATGGTGATTTTGGACTTAGGAGCGTGTTCGGAAAATTATTTGGAGGTCCGTGGTGGAATTATGCTTGAAATGCCGAAATTTGAAATTTTGGGAAGTTTGACCGGGGGGGTGACTTTTTGATATCGGGGTCGGAATCCGATTCTGAAAATTTGAATACCTCTGTTATGTCATTTATGACTTGTTTACAAAATCTGAGGTCAATCGGATGTGATTTGATAGGTTCCGGAGTCGTTTGTAGAAACTTGAAATTTCAAAGTTCGCTAGGCTTGAATTGGGGTGTAATTCATGGTGTTAGCATTATTTGAGGTGATTTGAGGGTTCGACTAAGTTCATATGATGTTTTAGGACTTGTTGGTATATTTGGTTGAGGTCCCGAGGGCCTGGGGTGAGTTTCGGATGGTTAACGGATCAAAAAGTGGACTAAAATAGCTGCTGCAATTTTCTTCTGCTGCAAATTCCTTCGCCCAGAATCGAGCCCTGAATCGTGCCCAGAATAGGGCCATGGTCGAGCCCAGGATCGAAACCACGATCGAGGGCCATGATCGAGGGCAAGGATCGATGGCCCAGGATCGAAGCTACGATTGAAGGCAAGATCGAAGGCCAGGGTCGAGGGCCATGATCGAGGGATAGGATGGAGGGTCAGAATCGAGGCCCATGATCGGGGCCAGGTATCGAGTAACACGATTGAAGCCCCAGGATCGAGGGCTGTCTGGGCAGAATTATAAAGCAGGAACTTTGTCCCCTTCGCCATTTTTGACAAATTGGAACTTGAGGAGAGGCGATGTTTTGATATATTTTCAAGGAAAACTTGAGGTAAGTCCCTTGTGATCATTTCTACTCCATAATATTTAATTATCACCGAATAATCTGACTAGATTACATGATTTTGAGGTGGAAATCGGAGATTTGAACTTAGAATTTTGGAAATAAGATTTGTAGATTTAAGGGTCGAGTTGAGGTCGGATTTTGGTAAATTTGGTATGGGTAGACTCGTGGTTGAATGTGATTTCAGATTTTGTAAATTTTGTAAGGTTCCGAGATGTGGGCCCCACGGGCGATTTTTGGAGTTACAATTTCGGATTTTTATGGAAAAATTGTATTTTCATATGGAATTAATTTCAATAAATTTTTTTGACTGAAACGAATTATTTATAACTAGATTCGAGGCATTCAGAGGTCGATTAGCGAGGCAAAGGCATAGCAGAGTAAAGCATTTCACGCTCTGAGGTATGTAACAGTTTTAAATCTGGTCCTGAGGGTATGAAACCCCGAATTTTGTGTCATGTAATTATTTTGGAGGTGACGCACATGCTAGGTGACGGGCGTGTGGGCATTCACCGAGGGGATTCTGACTTGGTCCGTCCCATGGAAACTATAAAACTGAATAACTTGTTGATAGTTATGTGCTCTCTATGTGTTGTGGAAACTTGACTATAAGTCATGTTAGAAACCATGTTTAGGCTATATGTTAGTATTGTTGGGACCCACAGAGGTCGTGTACATGTTGAATTATCTGCTTCAACTGTTATTTTGTACTCAGTCACAACTTACTTGATTATTTTATCTCAGTCTCTATTGTTCATTATTGATGTATCATATCATTGTTGTTTGGGCTGATTCTATGATTGTTGAGAGCCCGAGAGAGTGGAGAGCTTTATGACTGAGTGAGGCCAAGGGCCTGATCATGAGATATTATACCATAGCATGTGAATTGTCTGTGCAGCACGTGAGTCGTCCGTGCGGATCTTTATATTATACTATAGCACGTGAGTTGGCCGTGCAGTACGTGAGTTGGCCGTGCATCACGTGAGTTGGCCGTGCAGATCCAGATATTTATGTTATGGCACGTGAGTTGTCCGTGCAGATTATAGCATTTGGGCTGTAAGAGCCCCTCCGGAGTCTGTACACCCCCAGTGAGCGCGGGTACCCATTGAGTGTGAGTGTTGAGGGCTGGGAGCCTAGTGAGTGATTGTTGTCGTGAGAGATAGTACTTGTTTTTCATTGGTTGATGCACTTAGTTGCTATCTGTTGTTGTGGTGTAATTTATGAAGGATTCTATACTCCGAATTACATGAACTTGAATTGTATAAAATTGATTTGACTTAAACTGCTGGATTTGAAAGCATGTCTATTCTCTGCTGGAATTACTGAAAATGAATTATAATTGTATAGCTCGTCACTATTTTCAGTTCCTTATTTATTATTGTTACTTGCTGAGTTAGTTGTACGCATACTATACCATGCACTTCCTTTGCAGATCCAGGTGCTTCTCGACATAGCGGGTTCTAATTCTCTCACACAGTTGGTTTTCCGGAGATTCAGAGGTAGCTGCCGTGTTTCGCAGACCTTGTCTCTCTTTCCCTATCTCCTTGTTTACTGTATTTTGGTCTTAGACTATTATA
>AWOL01S0029960.1:115244-131790 GCA_000715115.1 Nicotiana otophora
AATTTTGTCCCCCCCCCCCCCCACTGTTTCCTTTTTAAATTAAAGAAAAAAATATAACTCATGTCTTCTTCTTCAACGTACCCCAAACCCCAACGGTCTCCCCCTCCCACATTTCATCTTCTTCCCGAACCCCAAGACTAAGAGGAAAAAGAATAAAAAGAAGAACACAAGAGTTATTGGGCCTTGTAAAAATACCATTATTGACCTTTTGGAAAAGTTTAAAAATTTAATCGGGTCTTATTGATTTTGGTGTTCCATGACCTAGAAAATTAGTTTGAATTCGTGAATATTGTTGAGTTATAATTTACTTAAAACATGCTGAAAATTTGGTGATTAATTTTAATAAATTTCAAAAAATACCATTAATAAGTTTGAAGCTTTGGGTTTGAGCTTGAATCTGAAATTTGTTATAAGGATTTGTGATGAATGTTGTTGAAACTTGTTAAAAATCGACAAAGAGTTGAATCTATAGTTAGGGAAGAAAGTGCTTATAGTGGAAGGTTGGTGGTAGTATGGTGGTGGTGGAGAAGATGATGGGGTCGGGAAAATGAAGAGGGGGCAGGGTTTTTTCTTTTATGTATATTATTTTCTTTGGGAAGATGAGGAGAAAGGGTTGGGGAGGAAGGGGGAGGGACAAAGGTTTTTTTTCTAGTTTTTTTTTTTCTTTTTTTCTCGAATTATGACACGTGTATAGATGCTGATTGGGGTGTGTAATTGCAATCTTTAAGCAAATGTGGTCAAACACTGAAGTGGTATGTAATAGACATAATTTTAAAAGTTTTGGTGTGTAGTATTATTCTCGTATTTAACATGTGTGTAAGAGAAATTTGGGAACAAGGTCAATGAGTAAAGTATGTATTTTTCCTTATATATGTGACCTGGAGCTATTTCTTAACCATCTTTATCACAACGCAAGAAAACTTTGCTTATGCTAAGAGGATTCAAATTTGTATACGTACAAAATAACTTATTTTTACCCTATTTGTGCAATATAATTCTTCGATCAACAAAGGAGATACAATTGAACCCCTTGCATCATTTAGGATATGCAAAATAAGAAAGAAATGGCCCCTTTAATAACATGAACCCGAATTTGATGACCAAAAACATGCATAACTTTTTGCAACTAGGATTTCATCTGTATTATTTGAGAGTTAGCTGTCAATCACTGGCAAAAGAAGTAATGAATGTTATACAGCCATTAACATTGTTCCTGTTTATTGAGATAACATTGTATTTAATTTTATTTTTTGTATACTTTCGAGTAGTTTAGCTAGTTTAGTTTGTTAATCAATTAGTTAATTAGTTAACAGTAGCCTAGCTATAGCTTAGCTGTCAAAGTGGAATTGGATATAGGTCTTGGAGACGTGCAGTTTTGCGTGGTCTTTCTGTTAAAAATAAAACTGGTTTTATTAGTGGAGAATGTAAACATCCTGATCCTCAATCTCCCAAGTTTCGGCAATAGGAACGGTGTGATGATATGGTGACCTCGTGAATTTTGAATTCACTCTCAAAGGAGATAGCAGATAGTGTGGAATACGCCAGTGATGCTGTTGAATTATGGAAGGAATTGGAAGATTGATATGAGCAAACTAATGGTGTAAGATTAAATCAAATTCAAAAGGAAATCAATGACCTGTCTCGGGAAGTTCTAGACATCATTGGTTACTACACTCAATTGAAGAAATCTGGGAAGAACTGAGTACTCTGAGTGCAAAAACACAGTGCAGCTGCCAGTGTACCTGTGGTGTTAAGGAAAGTATGCATAAGGCTGAGCAGGATATGAGATTAATTCAGTTCCTCATGGGACTTAATGAGGTTTACACAGCAGTGAGAGGTAGCATTCTCATGATGAATCCTCTTCCTTCGATGGCACAAGCTTTTTCCTTACTCATCTAGGATGAAAAGCAACGAGAAATGAGATCTCCAAATCAGATGGTTGCAGAATCTATTTTCCTTCATGCCAATGCCTCAGGAAATGCGAACAATTTCAGGAACAACAATTTCAGAACCAATTACACTCCCAATGCCAATTTTCCAAATACCAATAGGTCAAGGCCTTTTTGTGACTACTGTAAACGCCAGGACATACTAAGGACAAGTGTTTCAAGCTTCATGGTTACCCTCAGACTTCAAGCAGCAATCAAAACCTCAAGTACAATAAGAACAAAAGAGTTGTGGCCAATGCACACTCCAATTTTCCTGATGAGATGTCTGCCAAAACTGAGGAATTTGGACCCAAATATGAAAGTCAGAACCTAAATCTATCCAAGGAATAATATGATCAGTTACTCAGTATTCTTCAGCATTTTAATACCAGCGGTGGAGGAGAGAGTTCATAGAACACAAACTATGGAGCTGGATCATCAAACCTTACTGCAGGAGCTATGAATTTTGCAGGTATGATAACTTGCACATCCTCTATTGATTTTGGCATATTATCTTGTAGTTGTTTCAGAACTTGGACTGATACATGGATTTTAGATTCAAGAGCTTCAATTCATATAACTTTTAATAAGACTTCATTAGTTGATATTAAGATCTTATCCTATCCCTTGTTAGTCACTCTCTCAAATGGATATAGAGTCAAAGTAATAGAGATTGGTAGTGTGTACCTTGCTCCCCAGATTATTCTACACAAAGTCATGTTTATTTCTTCCTTCAAATTTAATCTAATCTCTATATCTTCTTTAACTGCACAACTTAAATCCTTGATAGCCTTTACTAATACTTGTTACCTACTGCAGTCCCCTTCAATGAAGAGGCCTCTGGAGATTGGTAAGATCGGGGATGGGTTATATCCCTTGTGCTCCCTCTGTTTGAAGAGTGCTAGTACCGTTTCTACATCTGTTTTATCTTTGTTTCCCGCCTCATGTCATGCTTGTGATGTACATAGCTTGCAAAAATCTTCATCTAGTATCTGTGATCAGAGTACTTCACAGAATCATTCCTTTTCAAGTATAAATAATTCCATTTGCAATAAAACACCTAACTGTGATTCCTCCTTGTCTCATAAGAGTGATGCCAATGTATTATGGCACAATAGATTAGGCCATGTTCCCTTTGCCAAAATGAGAAGCATTACCACTATCCCTGCTACTTTTTCTGCTAGACAACCTTTTCTATGTTCTATATGCCCCATGGCTAGATAGACTAAACTACCTTTTCCTCAAAAAGCCAACAGCACCAAACAAATTTTTGACCTTTTTCATGTTGATCTGTGGGGACCCTATCATGTCCCCATACATGATAATTACAAGTACTTCTTAACAATGGTAGATGATCATAGCAGGTCCACATGGACTCATCTGTTATCTAGTAAAAGCAATGCCCTACAGATTGTTAAAGCTTTTATTTCCTCTTTTAAAACCCAATTTCACCTAACCATTAAGTCAATAAGGTTAGATAATGGTTTGGAATTCACCACTATAGAAGCACATTCTTTCTTTCAGACCCAAGGCATTGTTCACCAGAGAACTTGTCCATACACCACAACAAAATGGTGTGGTTGAGAGAAAATATTGGTACCTTCTTGAGACATCCAGGATACTTTTATTTCAATCAAAGTTACCTGTAAGATATTGTGGTGAATGTATCTTAACAGCTACTTATCTCATTAACAGACTACCTACCACATACCTCAAGAACAAATGCCCTTTTGAACTCTTATACAAAAAGAAACCAAACTATTCCCATTTAAAAAGTTTTGAGTGTCTGTGTTTTCCCACTATACTAAAAATACATAGGGACAAATTTGATCCCAGAACTATGCCGCATGTCTTTGTTGGGTATCCTTTTGAAACCAAGGGATACAAGGTACTGAACCTGTAAACCAGATAGATTCACATATCCAGAGATGTAATCTTCCATGAGAATGTAGTTCCCTTTGTTGTGTCACCTATTGCAGGTTCTTTTCCCTCAACTCTACCACCTTTCATCTCTGGTTTACACACTGTTACATCTCAGCCCATAGTAGGTAATTCACCAAGTCCAAACAACCCTGGAGTAGCACATGATCATTCTTCACCTGATCACTCTACATCTTCTTTTCTAGAGCCACACCCTTATTCTCCTGGGATCCTTCCACAAAATCTATTTGATCCCATTCCACAAAATAAGTCCCCTGTCTTAGAGCCCAAAAGGTCTGGCAGAAAACACAAATTACCTGCTCATCTGCAGGACTATGTCTATTCTATACCTCACTTGAAACCAGCATCTACTTCTCTACCCACTGATCCACTAGCCACTTCCACCTCCTTTAATGCTTTGTTCTCCTTAAATAGTTATATTTCTACTGATTCTTTAATCCATGATAGTCAGTTGTTTGTAATGAATGTCTACAATGATTTTGAACCATCTTCATATGAGGAAGCTGCCCTTAATCCTGCTTGGCAAGCAGCAATGACACATGAGTTTGAAACCCTACAGGCAAACCATACCTGGGATGTAGTGCCCCTGCCAAGTGGGAAGCAGGCCATTGGCTGCAGGTGGGTATACAAGATCAAATACAAAGCTGATGTAACAGTAGAGAGGTTCAAAGCTAGGCTAGTAGTAAAAGGGTATACTCAACAGCCTGGCATAGACTACACAGAAACCTTCAGTCCTGTGGTGAAAATGACAATAGTGAGAGCACTTATAGCTACTGCAGTGAAGAAGTAGTGGCACATTTTCAGTTGGATATGAACAATGCGTTCCTTCATGGAGATCTCCATGAGGAAGTATATATGCAAATGCCACTAGGATTAGAGATCAACTCTCCAGGTTTAGTGTGCAAGTTGAACAAATCTTTATATGGTCTCAAACAGGCCAATGACTACTCACTCCTTTACAAGAAAACAAAGCATTCTACCATTTATATAACTGTATATGTAGATGATGATCATTGGAACAGATCTTTCAGAAATTACTCAACTCAAATGTTTCTTACATGATCAATTTAAGATAAAAGACCTGGGAAAGTTGCATTACTTTCTTGGTTTGGAGGTTCTTTACCCAGGTGATGGTGTGATAATATCTCAAAGGAAGTTTGTACTAGACTTACTCAAAGAATATGAATGTCTTTCTTACAGCAGCCTCTCCACTCCCCTTGATCCAAATGAAAAGTTGAGAGCCAAAGAAGGAGCAGCATTGTCAGATCCTACTTACTACAGGAAATTGGTGGGAAAATTGAATTTCCTCACCAATACCAGACTGGACATAACTTTCAGTGTACAACATCTTAGCCAGTTCATGCAAAACCCCAGAGAGCCATATTTGAAAGCAGCTTTCCACTTAGGTATCTGAAGAATGATCCAACTCTGGGAATTTTTCTATCTAATGACTCTGATTGTAGCTTGAAGGGTTATTATGATTCATAGTGGGCTGCTTGCCCAGACTCTAGGAGGTCAGTCACTAGATACGTAGTCCTGCTAGGCAATAGTCCAATCTGTTGGAAATCCAAGAAACAGGAAATAATGTCTTTATCCTCAGCAGAAGCAGAGTATAGGTCCTTGAGAAAGGTTGTTGGAGAGCTAACTTGGTTGTGCAGACTATTTGATGAGCTCATTATTCCTTATCCTAAACCAGTCTCAGTATTTTGTGACAGTCCATCTGCCTTACACATAGCTCGTAATCCTATTTCATGAACGAACCAAGCATATTGAGGTCGATTGCCACTTTGTGCGAGATAAGCTCCAAGAGAAGTTGATTTCTCTCCATCATGTTGATACTGGTGCTCAGTTAGCAGATGTCCTCACTAAAGCTCTCACTAGTGTCAAGCACTCTACAATAATGAACAAGTTGGGTGTGAAGTCTTCACCTCCAACTTGAGGGGATATTGAGATAACACTGGATAACACTGTATTTAATTTCATTCTTTGTATACTTCCGAGTTGTTTAGCTAGTTTAGTTTATTAATCAATTAGTTAATTAGTTAACAATAGCTTAGTTGTAGCTTAGCTATCAAAGTAGTTGAAGTTTGTTCCACGTGTATATATACAATCCCTTTGGGATATCAGATATACAACATTTCATTCTCTCATATTTTGAGATTCAAGTCCCTTTCTCTCTCTGCTCATGCGAAGCTTCTGGAGTTCATTAATGGAGCCTCTAATCGAGAATGAGATTGGGTGTCCAAATCCATAAATTGACACTGTTAGCTTTTGAAAACTAAAAAGTCTGGCAATTCCCATTACGATTTTCGTGATTTGAAACTTCAACAGCACACTTTCTGCAATCCATAATTTCCTGGATTTTATCCAATTATTTGGTTAACTATATGTAGAAAGAGAATCCTATTTAACTTATATCCATTGATGATCTGCAGTCCTAATTACAGAAGCATAGCTGGGCTTATGACTGCAAACATTGTCAGAATGAAGTTTAGATAGTACAGGAAATTGTTTAAAGAAAGAAGAATTATTTCAAGGATAATTGAATATCTGTTTTCTTTAACGTAAATTCACCCGTCACTTGTGTTTGATGTGCAAATAGAGTTACTTATATAACTCTACAATACAACGAATCCCAATATGTAATTACATAATTAAATTAGAGCATTAATTATCAGCAAGAAAATGAACCTAACCTATAAAAGAAATTTGCATTTCTTGAATAAGATGATCAAAAATATTTCTAAAGGCTAGCTAGGGAAAGTAGTTTGTTGCATCTATTCATTGTCTCTATTCTTTTGCTTCTATCACTGGCTATCTGATCATAATAGACATGTCCATATACTCAGATTTAAGTCCAAAACGTAGATATTTGACTTAAATAAACTGAATTATTCATTTGAATCTAATTATTATAAGAAATTAAATTAAAGCAAGGGGGCTTACTTTGAAAAAAAGGCCGCCTCAAACAAGTGGCTAAAATCATTTATAAAAGTCAAAAGCCCAAGTGTTAAGCGCTTTTCGTATCATCATTTCTAACAAGATGCAAGGTCCATCGAAAGTAAACTGATCCAAAACATTGTATCTGATTTCGGACAAAACGAAAACTATTTACACAACACTTTGTGTTTGGTGCGATGGAAAATATTCTTTGAATAAATGATTTGAAATTCAATGGAATGAAGGCAAAGCCTGTAAATGGTAGTTGAGAGTTTAAAAGAGTTCTTTATTGGATCCTAAGTGTGAAGTACATAGAACTGTTTATTGCGTGTTCAGAAACTCCCGGAAGACAGGCCGATTGCAACACCAGTGTTTTCACGGAAAGGGGCTCAATTGAATCAAATGACAGAAAATATTTACTGTAACTGCACTTACATTAGTTATTCTAGAAGAACAATACTCCCCGGTCCACAATAAGTGATTTTTTAGCTTTTTTTTTGTGGTTCAAAATAAGTAATCTTTCCAAATTTAAAGAATGAATTAATTATCTTTTTCCTACATTGTTCTTGGAGTAAATAATGTTGGAGTATGTGTTAGGATGTTTATTTAAAGATATAGTAAAGGTTAATATGGTCAATTTTATTGCTAATTAATGTTAAAAGGTGAATTTCATAATTTGTGTGAAAACATCCAAAAACTCACTTATTGTGGATCGAAGGGAGTAGGCAAAAAGGAAATAATAAATCGGAAAAAAAGCTTTGATAGTACTCAACAACAACAACAACAACAACCCAGTAGAATCTCATTAATGGGGTCTGGGGAGGGTAGTGTGTACGCAGACCTTACCCCTACCCCGAAGGAGTAGAGAGGTTGTTTCCGAAAGACCTTCGGCTCAAAAAAAAAGAAGACAAAAGGACAAAAAGGGAGACAATATTAGTATCACAACAACACTCATAGGATAAATAGCAATACCATGAAATTCAGAAGAAAGATGCAAAGCAAAGGGAGAGGGGAGACAAAGGGAAGGGAGACAATATTAGTATCACAACAACACTCATAGGATAAATAGCAATACCATGAAATTCAGAAGAAAGATGCAAAGCAAAGGGAGAGGGGAGACAAAGGGAAGGGAGACAATATTAGTATCACAACAACACTCATAGGATAAATAGCAATACCATGAAATTCAGAAGAAAGATGCAAAGCAAAGGGAGAGGGGAGACAAAGGGAAGGGAGACAATATTAGTATCACAACAACACTCATAGGATAAATAGCAATACCATGAAATTCAGAAGAAAGATGCAAAGCAAAGGGAGAGGGGAGACAAAGGGAAGGGAGACAATATTAGTATCACAACAACACTCATAGGATAAATAGCAATACCATGAAATTCAGAAGAAAGATGCAAAGCAAAGGGAGAGGGGAGACAAAGGGAAGGGAGACAATATTAGTATCACAACAACACTCATAGGATAAATAGCAATACCATGAAATTCAGAAGAAAGATGCAAAGCAAAGGGAGAGGGGAGACAAAGGGAAGGGAGACAATATTAGTACCGCCACAACAATCATAAGAAAAATAAGAACACCGTGAAACCCAGAGGAAAGAAAAATAGTACTCACATGTATTAATAAGTACTCCATCCGTTTCAATTTAGATGATGTAGTTTGACTTGACACAGAGTTTAAGAAAAAAATGAAGACTTTTAAAACATGTAGTACTAAATGGTTTAGGGGCAAAAACTTAGTGGGTCCATAATATTTGTGTGACTATAAAAGTTTCTCGTTAAAAGTAAAATGCATAGAATGAAAAATTTAAAATTAAATTGTTTCTAAAGATAGAAATGTGTCATTGTACATATTTGGAACGGACTAATAAAAAAGTATATCATCTAAATTGAAACAGAGGGCTACTAATTAGTAGCATTCCTGTCAATTGCAATTGTACAGTTGCGCTGCTTCTTTTATAGCAGCAGCGCTTATCTCCATAGCAGCATTGCTGATTAGAAGCGTGCATAGCAATAGATGTTGTTGCTTCACAATAGGTAGTGACCACAAATGAAGTTAAACATATTGGTCATGAACAATTAAACCATCTCGGAGTCTCTCTCCTAGAGAATACACTTGCCCCTCATTGATTATGTAAGGGTGCCAAAAGTGTTCTTAATGTCCCAAGTCACTCCACTCATTTTATTAAGTCTACCTGTTGAATATTTAAATTTTTTCACATGATATCATAGTAATATTTTTAAGCTTATTACTTATTCATCCTCTCATCTTCACGCCCTCTAGCTAAATTTTGGTAAGCTCATTTTTACAATTGTAATCTCTCTCCCTAATGTATTTACTCCCCCTCTCACTCCAGACTCACTTTTTTGTTATTATCTTCTCTCTGGCTATTGTACATATCCATTCCAACTCCTGGACCTGATGTTTCTCTCTCTATATATATATATATATAAATGCTAAATATTCTAATTGATGAATGAAAATCATCTCATTTCTTCCTCTGGACTGCTCACTCCAAAAGGTTCTTCGGTAAAGGGCATAAACTACCCTTATGGTTTGGTAAATGGTTTACAAATACACTGCGTCCATCTATCCATCCAAAAAAGCACACTACTTTAATTTTATTGATAAAATTACCTACTTGTGGGCGTAGTGGTTTTCTACTGGGCCACGTGGCAAGCGCGGGCAGAAACAAAAAATGGATACTTGTTTTGACCCACTTACATGATTCGACCCTAGGTTTTCTTATCTAGGTCATAAAATTACATTAACCCATCGGAAAAAAACCTTGTTTTTACCATGCTTGCCTGTTATCAATTATCATAGTTGTGTTCATTGGTTGGTTCAGTTCAATTTTTTATTTCAATATGATTTTTCCCTTTCACGTTAATTTGTAATACAAAAGGATTCTTTCCTTCTTTGAGATATCTACGATTAATTTGATAAAAGATACTCTCTCCCCCTCCGTTGGTGAAAGGTGGGCAGAAACAAGAAGTCTCCAGTACTAAACACTAAGAAGAGGGAAAAGATGGAGACATGGGAGCTCTCTATGTGTGTGTGTCCAGTACTTATTGAAGGAACACCACATTATATATATTGTTTCTCTTAATGATGAAACAATATTGTGAAGATAAACCCAATATTGTTTCTCTAAAGCATTGCTCCAATATTGTGAAGATAAACCCGAATGACAAGCACTTTGCACAGCCTCTAGCGACCATCCTTAATTTTCTTCTTTTTTTCTTTTTGAAGATTTTATATGTTTTGGTTGATTCACATTTTAGAGCCCATTTGGCTTCGCTGATTTAGAGTAACCGATAAGTATTAGGTGTTGAAAAACACTTTTAAGTATTGAAACTGATTTAAAAAATAAACAGTTACGCGTTTAGATAAAAGTGTTGAAATTAATAATAAGCAGTTGAAACTGTTTGATTAATTAAAAAGTGTTGATAAGCTCTTTTTATGTTAAAATTACTTAAATAACCTTATAACAATTTACACTACTAAAAATGTTATTTTCTTCAAAATTTTAGATTCTACCTATTTATCATGTTATTTTAATTATAAAAATGATTAGATAATATCTTTTTTATAAATATAATTTATGTTATGATAAGTATACAATCATAAATTAGAAGGGGTGGAGTATAAATTAACAAAAGTTAAGAAAAAAAGCTTAAATAATACACACAGTGTTTGTAGAGAAGAAACAAGCACTTAATATGTATTGTTTGTAATAAATAAGATTAAAATATTCAACTATCATAAATATCTTGAGCAATCAGATCACGAATTGCCATCCAAATATTATTATCTCCTTGATTTTCTACATTTTCTTCATTTGCAACGTTGACTCTTGTGAATCTTCAAACATCAGGATCAACACGTGGCACATATCTCTCGTTCTCAGCTTCTTGGAATGCATTGTCCACCTTACATTTCTTTCTAATGTAATTGTGAATCGCCATTGTAGCCAATACGATATCTCTTTGAGTGTCATAATGATAAAAAAAGGCATATCTCGCAAAATAGACCACCTTGCTTTCCATACCCCAAATGTTCGCTCTACAATATTTCTGCAAGAAGAATGCAAATATTCAACATTTATTTATGTCCATTTGGTGCTCGCAATTGTCGTGTCGCACCTCGATGAAATTCTGCAAGATGGTATCTCACATTATCCCCTTTATATGGAGCCATATATCTCTTTATGTGTGAATATCTTACATCAACAAGATAATATTTGTCCCCAGATGGATGTGAAAAATTCAGTTCGGGTCTACGAAGTGCCTCACAAAATATACGGTTATCATAAGCTGCTCCTTCCCACCCAGTCTATGCAAATGTAAAACACATATTAAAGTCGACAACAACAAGAATATTTTGAGTAGGATAACCTTTACGCCCAATATATGGTATCTCTGGACCTTGAGGCAATCTTGCTTTCACATGTGTGCCATTAAGTGCCCCAATACAATCCTTAAAATATATACATGCATAAACTAAATATAAGTTTACACTAGATAATATTTTGAGTTAAAATGTAAAAATATAATAATGTAATTATTAAGTATGTCACTTAATTTAAAGAAAGGGAGATATCGTTTATTGCATGGCTTGTGATCTTCTGCACCATCATTATAACTTGGATGTGGTTGAATTATGTCTGTTGCAAGCTTACCAATGGCCTTTAGAACACTATGAAAATGCCTATGAATTGTTTCTCCTGAATGTTGAAAATTCTCTTGTACCAATTGATTTCCGGCACCATGTGCACAAATCATCAAGAACATCCCTAACTCCTCATAGACAGACATCCCATGCGTGGGTTTAAGACCATATTTATCATTTAGATCTTTGCTTAAATCAAGAAACACTGACTTCTTCAATCGAAAATTTTCATAACACCGAGTCTCATTTCCATGTAATATCTCTTGGATAAATATATTCCTAGTGTGTTTAGATGTACGACATGGTTCCTTGCAAATGTATTTCTCATAATATATTAATATACTCTTACATGCTATTCGACATAGTGCCATCCATTCCTTATTTTCTTGAGTTTCCTCTTCTTCATTTTCATCATTTAACAAGTCATTGTTCCAGCATACCATTAAACTAAAATGAAACACACATACAAATTATTACGAATTTAAAATGACAAATGCTAACTTCAAAGTTGATAGTATAGTCATCTATTAAAATAAAACACGTAATGTCTAAACAAGAAACGATTAAACCGCCATTATGTCTAAACAAGAAATAAAATATTAAGAAAATATAACCTTCTGCACATACTTTAAAGGCCAAGTTAAAATATCTAATGCTAATGTAATATGGGTGAGGCATCTTTAACAACTTCTCAGATTCGATTAGATGGATTATTCGACACGAAAGATCGTTGGTGGTTGTACTTCAACCAAGATTTTCTAGCTTCATCAGTAGATAACTTCAAAAATGCATGTTGCATCTCTTTTTGTGTCAACAAGTTCACAGCACAATTAAAAATATCACTCCCTCCAAGAATACCAGGAATATTTTCTAAAATGTCCATGCACTTCTCAATGGTGGGCTCTGAAGATTTAGATGTGTTGTTAGACATGAACTCAATTAGGGAGTGTATCTCCTCTTTTAGAGGTAATGTATTTTTTTTTGTCTTGCGATTTTTCATGTGGATGCTACTACCACTGCCATCTATTGACTTTTTCTTTCTAAGCGATAGCTCAGGAAATGTAATTGAATCCATATTCTGCAAGTCATGACTTTCATCACTTCTTTTATCATTTCATTGTTCTATGTCATTATCATAAACATCATTTATTCCATCATCATCTTGATCTAACCCAATTTCCAACTCTTGTTCCTAATTTGTTGTACGTGCTCTCTCTCTGATGGCAGTGATATCAGTAAATAAAGCATCATAAAGAAACCATATCAGCGAAAGGTCTTTGTTCCTAAATATTTTGTATTTAGAATTCTCCTGTAAAAAAGAATTTAAAATTACTCTAAGCAAACAAATGAAACTAACAATTAAAATAGATATGAAATAATTATAGAAAAGGGAAAGCAATATACCTTAATTTTTTGCTCCCACCAATCATCATCTGTAATAATTATATTTCTTTTGGGTTCCCATCCTAAACCTCTCTCATCTCTCATCAACTGCTTAAAAAGAGTCCACTCTACTTTTATGTGATCCCAATAATGTTTTCTTTATTTTTTAGTATATTCTAATCCAGTATTCTTATTGAACTCATTTACCATATTCTTTCATTCATCTTTAGACAAGTAAGTGTTTGGCCTATTTTCTTTTCTAATTTCTTACTCACACAATTCAATAAATTTAGTATGTGCATATTCGTCCCACTTAGCATTATGTCATTCCCCTATAATTGAATGTTAACAATCTGAAGAGATTACAAGATTTAGCTATAAACGTATACATATAATAATATTTATGCACAACTCAAAATAAACAAAGATTAAAAGAACGCCTTCTTATTTTTGTATGTCACATAATTTGCGAACCTAAAGAAACTAAAAGCTAGTAATAAAAATCTTTGAGTAAGCAAAGTACAAGACTAATATTAATACTATCAGTGTGCAAATTACGTGGCATAGAATTTTTATGACAAAAAGCCAAAGAGTATCACTATAAACTACAAATACGCAAGTTCAAAGATGTCTTAATTATATTAAAGATTAACATTTTTGGAAAATTATTGAACAGATGAGCAGAAGCTACAACTCTCTGAAGCTAAAATATATTCGGGAATAATTCAATGTAACGATCCAACCGGTCATTTTGAGTATTTATACTTTGCTCAGTAGTTTACGGGTATGAGTAGCTCTGCATGATTCATTATAACTTATGTGAATCGTCGGTTTTAACTTTCAGGTTATTCAGAATCGAATTGGAAGAATGGATTTTATTGTTGAAACTTTAAATTCGAAAGAGTTGACCAAGTTTGACTTTTTAGAATTTGACCTCATAGTGGAATTTTGATGGCTCCATTAGCTCCGATGGGTAATTTTGGACTTAGGAGCGCGTCCGGATTAGGATTCGGGGGTCTGTAGTGAAATTTGGCTTGAAATGGCGAAAATTGAAATTTTGGAAAGTTTGATTGGGAGTGAACTTTTTGATATCGGGGTCGGATTCCGATTCCGAAAGTTGGATCAGGTCCGTAATGTCAAATGTGACTTGTGTGCAAAATTTGAGGTCAATCAGACGTGATTTGATAGGTTTCGGCATCGGTTGTGGAAGTTGAAGTTTCAAAGTTCAATGATTTCGAATTGAGGTGTGATTCATTGTTTCGATGTTGTTATGTGTGTTTTGAGACCTCGAGTAGGTCTGTGTTATATTATGGGACTTGTTGATATATTTGGACGTGGTTTCGAGGGGCTCGGGCGTGTTACGGATTGATTTCGGAGCATTTTGGAAATGTTGGCTAAGGTTCTGTAATACCCCGGAAAATTTTGAAGTACTTAAGCGCTATTAAGAAAGTCGATGTGCACTAATTATATTATTTTGTGTGAAGACGAGGACTATCAATGGGATGGATATCAATTAGATATGATAATAAGTGTACGGGTCATATTATAAGTGATGTGGGGTCTAGGGAGAGCCCTAAGTCAAGTCAAGTTGGAAATTTTATGATAGACTAAAGTTCCAAATGAGTACGCTCAAAACCAAACTTTGGACGGTCAAGTTAGGTGATGTATCACCTATAAAATTAAAGGTATTTGAGTCTAGTTTCTAACGTTTCAAACCGTTTGTCATTTGGACATTCCTACAAGACGTTATGACCAAATTACCAAAGGCTGGCGGAGGAGCCTGCAGATGCGAAGCATTCGAGGCTGCGTCCGAAAGGGAGGCTAGCATTGAAGTGTTGCCATAGCATCCAGGTCCGTATCCAAGCTTCAAAGAGGAGTGAAGTGGGGATGCGAAACATCCAGGGCCGCATCCGAAACCCAGAAATCTGGGCCTATAAATACAAGGTCGGGTAAAGAGGGTATTTTGTGTATTTGGGGGTTAGGGTTCTTGAAGTGAAGGGGCGATTTTGATCTCAAATCAAGTCCAATCGACCAAGGTAAGTTGTTGATGATATTTTGGGTTGATTATTACTCAATATACATGAGTTCTAACATCATTCTTACATCCAAATACAAGATTTCATTATCAAATCCTCAAGAACACAAAAATCATCAAAGTTGTGATTTTTCAAGATTGATCTACTAGAGGTAATTCCAATTATTCAAAATTATTTATTATGAGTAGTTAGAAGTATTTGAAGCATTTATTATAAGTTTTAATGGTTGAAAGATTGGATTATAAAACTCTAGTTCATGGCATGAATAGTACTTTTGAGAAAATAAGAGAGAAGATGAATGGTAATCTTGGCGATGAAATATATGAATACAATGAATCTATGGGATTTGTTACTAATATTGGTCTCATTGGATGTAGTTATTGTAGATTGAAGTTATTTAGTGTAGTGCATCGTTGTAGTATCATTAAGGAAAGAATTTGAGGTATATTGGCTAAACTTTCTCTCTTGGAATTGAATTCCATAATGTTTCCGTAAGATCAAGTATGATTGGCTCAAGATTCCTAGCTCCTACATTCCGGGTTATTCCCTATAAATTTGATTATCCCGAATAAGCCTTATGTCGAAATATAAATGTTCAAAGTATAGGTTGTGTATTAATATGTTATGACTTTGAGTCGTGTTTCAATGAAAGATAGTATGCCAAATTGTGTGAGAAAACTTAATATGCTTAAAACTCTTAATTTCTCATATGTGTACCTAAAGCCTTGATTGAAAATGTCTTATTATTGATAACCTATAAAGATGTGAAAGAAGTATGAAGTGTGATAATTGATATAAGTGAAAGTTATACTTGTGGCCAATGGAGCCAATGAAATGAAATGATGAGAGAAAGGTTATGAAATGAGACTTGATTCAACTATTCCGAATTGACTATGAAAATAGAATTTACTAAAAAACTATAAACTCAAGTCATGCTCATATGTGGTTATTTTAACATACGTTATGATTTGTGAGTATCTTCAATGTGTTTTGCGTTCTTACATATTCGTGAGTCAAAATTGTGTATTGCCCATTATGTGAAAAAATATGTCAAGAATAAATGGTGTGTTATTTGCTGATGATTTAAACTTGCGCATCAATTGCCAATCATTTTACTCCACTTCTCGGAAAGAAATATATGGTACTTAAATTGGTCATTTCTAATGAACGTAAAGTTGTGATTTTCGGAATATTATATGTATGTTGATATTTATGATGATGATACATGATATGGAAGAAATAAAAGTGTGGAATAACAAATATGGCCATCGTGCCTTGAATAAAGAATCTTGTGAATGGCCAAAAGAGCCAAGGAAATATTGTTGTTATTATTGGTTGAAAATACTAGTGGAGATTTATACAATATGAAAGATGATGAGGTAAATACATTTGTACCTATGTTATTTTTGTGAATTATTCCCCTTATTTGGGATGATATTGATGTGATAAAATTATTCCTCTTAATTGGGATAAAATTGATTGATATAAAAGGGTTGATGTCTTCAAATAAGACAGCCTAGCCGATCGGGTTGTGATCGGACTCCGTACTGAAATTACGGTGGTATTGATATTGATAGTAATTGTTGTTGATTCTCTAATGAGATAACCTAGCCGATCGGGTCGTGATCGGACTCCGT
>AWOL01S0029963.1:0-22000 GCA_000715115.1 Nicotiana otophora
TAATTAATATATTGAGAATTGTTACATTTGAAGGAATTTGATTATTTCCGCTGATTAAATAAAATATTTGGAAATTCTGTAAATCATGCTGATTTGAATATCCTAATTTTATTTCAATTATTATTGACCCATAGTGAGCGTCAAAGTCGGCCATCTCGTATCTACCACTTCGAGATTAGGCTTGATATTTACTGGGTACACGTTATTTACGTACTCATACTACACCTGATGTACTCTTTGTGCAGGATCTGAGACAGGTACTAGTGGAGGACCTATCATCACATACCCACGTCATCCTGATGCATAGTGGTGAGCTGCCTTTGTGAGCCGTTTTGTAGCTACCAGTGTCTCTTCTTATATTTATATTCTGTCTATTTCATTTCAGACAGTATTTGGAGTTTTGTATAATCTACTAGATGCTCATGCACTTGTGACACCGGGTCTTGGCACACACATTGGTGGAAGTTGGTATTTTTATTATTTTCTTGGAATAAAAGTTTAACCAATGTACGATTGACTTATTAGTTGTCTTGCCTAGTTGTAGTGTTGGGCGCCATCACGACCTATAAGTAAAATTTGGGTCGTGACATAAAGTAAAATAGACGGGGACTTTAGAACTACGGACGCCGTGCAATTATACCTCAAGTCTCCTCCGAGTAGCTGAAATCCGAGCAAGTCTATGATACGCCACTGTGACTAACTCCAAAATCTGCACAAGAAGTGCAGAGTATAGTATCAGTACAACCGACTCCATGTACTGGTAAGTATTGAGCCTAACCTCGGCGAAGTAGTGACGAGGCTAAGGCGGGTCACTTACATTACCTATACACAATATTAATAACAACAACAATAATAGAAATAAATCAGGTAACTCATTTATAATAATTGAAGCCAACTCACCAGTCATAGCCGATTATCATTTCCATCAATTCTGTTGCAACGTGTAACCCGCTCTCACAATATATTCACATTCAGTTCTGTTGAAGCGTGCAACTCGCTCTCACTATATATTCACATTCAGTTCTGTTGCGGCGTGCAACTCACTCCTCCAATATATTCATTTTAATCAAGTCTGTTGCGGCGTGCAACCCGCTCCTCCAATATATTCATTTTAATCAAGTCTGTTGCAGCGTGCAACCCGATCCTCCAATATGGACTTTTAATAAGTCTGTTGCGGCGTGCAATCAGATCCTCCAATATATTCATTATAATTAATTCTGTTGCGGCGTGCAACCCGCTCCTCCAACAGTTTCATTTACCAATTCTTGTAGAAGATATTTCCCCAATAAATGCAACAATTAATATAAAATTATAAGACAACAAGCATACAATAATTATGATTTAATTATGAAACAAACAAAGGCAAGTAGCAAATTATTATGAAAATCAGAGAGAAATATTGCAGTTTAATATTTAATATGCTAAATGTCAAATAACAATTAAGGCACATAATTCCAATAACATGTAACAATTAATGCAGGAATTCAAGAATTAATATTTGACAAAGAATATGAGAGAAACACTTATTATAATAATTAATTCATGATTTAAACAATTTATGAATTTTCAAGTAAGCATGCAAACAATTAATTTGACGACATATAGACACTCGTCACCTCGCCTATACGTCGTTCACATGCAATTCACATAACAAATAATTTAAGGTTTCTATTCCCTCAAGTCAAGGTTAACCACGACACTTACCTCGCTTTGTAAATTCCAATCAATTACTCGGCCATATCTTTTTCTTTTAAATTTGTCTCTAAAAGTTTCAAATCTATTCACAAACAATTCGATATACTTAACAATTCGATATACTCAATACGAATCCTAGGAATTAATTCCATATGAATTTATAATTTTTTCGGATAAAGATCCGAAATTCATTAAATTATTCGGCAGTGGGACCCACGTCTCATCTTCCAAAAAACTTTACGAAATCCGAACACCCATTCCGAGATGAGTCCATCCATACAAAAATTATCCAATTCCAATGTCAAATGGATCTTCAAATCTTAAATTTTCGTTTTTGGAAGATTTTATAAAAATCTAATTTTTCTTCCATAAATTCACAGATTTATGATATAAATGAGTATGGAATCATGGAATATAATCAATATAGTATAAGGAACACTTACCCCAATATGTTTCCGTAAAAATCGCCTTACCCGAGCTCAAAAATGGAAAATTGCCTTTTCCCGTGAAAATCGCCTGTCCCATTTTACACTTCGCGAATGCGAAGCTTGCCTAGCTTGGCCTTCGCGAACGCGAGCTGCCATTCGCGAACGCGAAGGCAATAATCTTGACCAGACTCTTTCTCTTCTCGAACACGAGGCTTCGATCGTGTACGCGAAGCTTTGAACCTTAAGCCTTCGCGAACGCGGTCACTCTGTCGCGAATGCGAAGCACAAAACGTGCGAGCCCTAATTTGCTCTTCGCGTTCGCGAACGTGAATAAGAACACACCAGAAGCCTGAAGTGTGCAGAAAACCAGATTTCCTAAGTCCGAAAATGATCCGTTAACCACCCGAAACCAACCTGAGCCCTCGGGGCTCCAAACCAAACATGCACCCAAGTCCTAAAACATCATACGAACTTGCTCGCGCGATCAAATTGCCAAAATAATACCAAGAATTACGAATCAGATACCAAATCAAAGGAAATTTCTAAGAAAACTTTAAAACTAATATTTTTACAACCGGGTGCCCGAATCACGTCAAATCAACTCCGATTCTCACCAAATTCGGCAGACAAGTCATAAATATTATAGTGGACCTACACCGGGCTCTGGAACCAAAATACAGACCCGAGGTCAATAAATTCAACATCAGTAATTTCTTAAAAATCATTAACCTTTCAAGCTTTTAATGTTTCATCAAAATTCCATATCTCGAGCTAGGGATCTCGAAATTCGATTCCGAGCATACGTCCAAGTCCCAAATCACAATACGGACCTACCAGAATTGTCAAAACACTGATCCGGGTCTGTTTGCTCAAAATATTGACTAAAGTCAACCTAGTTGAGTTTTTAAATCTCTATTTCACATTTTAATCCATTTTGCACATAAAAGATTTTCGAAAAAATTGTACGGACTGTGCACGCAGGTCGATGAATGATAAATGGTGCTTTTCAAGGTCTTAAAATACATAATTACTTTTTATATTTAAATATGACATTTTGGGTCATCACACCCCTTTTCTACCCCCAAAACGATATGTATTATGGATTGTTGCGGGTTAAAGCGTTTTTCTAATTAAAGTGACAAAATTGAGTAGGGAGTATTTTGATTTACAGAGTCGTCACTTGGAATTGAATTTTTGGGTGTTCCAAGTCACCGTTTATTTGAATCCCTAGTCAAAGGAAGGTTTGACTCTATTATTATTGATCTGCGAAAACACAATTCGGGTAAGGAATTCAGTTGACCGAGGAGAAGGTGTGAGGCATTCTCCGAGTCCCGTGGTTCTAGTACGGTCGCTTTATTGACTACAGCTTGGCTTGAATTAATTTTGAATAAACTGTGATTTATTGGTTTCCATATTTTATCTAACCACTTTTAATTATGACGCTATGGATTTAATCTTTGAAACGGATTATGTGTGTCTAAATCCGTTTCATTTAGTATGCTAAAAATCATGTCACACACACGTGTACACAATTAAAATTATTTTTGGCCAAAGTCGCACGAACGCATACTTTGATTTATTTTTGGAAATCATAATTATGTCATGCGAACGTGTACACAGTCACGATAGTAATTTAAATGTGCGCCTAAAGCATTCTAGCGTATTTGGATCATTTTATGGAGACATATCTATTAAAGAGTTATTTTGGGCCTTGTCAAGATTATACTAAAGGCCACTAAAATTATATGTATATGAAAGAACTAAACCTTTAATTTGGAACGAACTGATGACTTCGTTTCTTCTTATTCCTAAACCAACAACCCAATTTCACATATCAATTATTAAAGCCCAACGCTACTAATCAATTAGAAATTCATATGACCCCATACTTTAGCATTAGACAATTATTCCAAATTCATGAGAATAGTGGAATGAAAACCCACATCAAATAGAAGCGAAGTAACAAATCTAAAAGCACACAAACACAATCAATAAATAAAGCACATCAATTAAGAACTAATGAGGAAATTCATTTCAAAATGCATAAGTAACTTTGTAAGGAAAAAAGGGATGGACCTTCTGTATTTAATAAGAATATCCAAGCCAAATCTTTAACAAGGCAGCTGAGAAATGGAATAAAGATCGAGAAGTTGGCGACGAAACTTTGACAGAAATTTGGACTGCGACAGGAGCTTGAGAACGGCGCCTTCGATCTTAAACTTTTGACGCTGCTATGTTTTTTGGTGAAAACGGGACTGTTTTGAGGTGTTTCTAAGTGGGTTTGGTGATGATGTTTGGCTGGGTTTAAGGATGAAAAAGGTGGTTTTGGATGGGTATTTCTGCTGGTGGTTAGCATCTAAAACAACATTGGACCTGGGTTGGAGACGAGGCTGTTTTGGGGTGTATTGTTGGCTATTTTTGCAGCTGGTTTTGCTACTATTTTTGGATCTGAAATTTGAGGCAGTGTGGCCGACGAGAGAGGCCAATTTCAGTTGCTCTTTGCAAATTTTCAGCTCATTTTTATTTTTATTTTTTTGAGGTCGTTAATGGAGTTTCTAGAGGAAGAAAATGAGTGTATAGTTAGGAAGAAGAAGAGGAAAGCAGCGACTGCTTTTTGGTCTCCGAGGAGAGGTCCGTTTATGGAGTAAGTTTGGTGTGTTTTAGCGGATGAAATGAGGTATGGGGTTTGTGAGTGGGGGACAAGCATGGGGGACAATGAACGGGGGACAAGGGAAAGTGGAGTATAAAGAGTGGGGAGAAAAGGAATGTAGAGTGGAGACACGCTTGGGATGATAGAAGCGGGAACGATGGAGTAAGAAGTGAGGTCTTAGTGGGATGAGTGGGAAAAAATTTAAGCATGGTCAAAAATTAGTTGCTCACAGCATGCCCCTCTTTTCTTGGAATCATGAAGAGTTTTCAGGCAAAGAAAAGATGAGCGATATGACTAATTTTTGGCCATACCTTTATTCAAAAGGGAAGAGATAAGAGAAACGAGTGCGACCGAGTCTTGGTTATGGACAACCTACATATATCGAGTTATAAGGGAATCAAGTCGTGTGTATCTTAAGAAGAGTGATGGAATGATGAGTTGGAGAGTCGAGTGAGGTTTCGTCGAGGCTCCGGCCTGTAGTCCAGTTATTACATAAAAATCAAAAGAAACTAAACAAGCCTATAAGCTAAGAGTTATACAATTTAATATCTATAAGTCTTCTAAAACATGATCTTGAATCTTGATTGTTTCTTCACGCAGACTCTGATCTGAACCTTGATGCTTCCTAGCTGCAGGCGCTAGTTCATTCTTCTACGGCTTCTTCTGATCAAAACGGGAAATGTAAGGCTCGTAACTTCAGTCATGTTTTGAGCAGTTCATGTCCTTCGATCTACTGCTTTTGGTCATCTCGAACCCTGTGCCTCGAGGTAAAACCTGCTCAGATACCAAAACAAACAAACGAACGAAAGTTTCTGCCCCAGATTTCACTAGGTAAATTTCGTGAGTTATTGTAACAAAATTCTAAACTACTTCTTTATTATAAACACTAAATTGTCGGGAATGGTGTACCCTAGGAAAATATGATAATGATTATTATTTTGTTTTTTTGGAATGGTGTACCCTTCTTATCAAAATGATGTCTCAACTAAGGATTTGGTGTACCTTATGTTGGAAGAATGTGGACAGGGAATATTATACCCTATATTGGAATGATATCAGGGAGTGGTGTGCCCTACATTTAAGATCAAATCAACTACGGAGTAGTGTACCCTATGTTGTAAAAAACAATTAGGGATTGGTGTACCCTATACTGGTAAGGAAATGTAACCAGGGATTGGTACCCTGTATTACAGAAAAAGAATATAATCAGGGGTTGGTACCCTATATTATTGAAAAGAAATATAACCAGGGGTTGGCGCCCTGTATTACTGAAAAGGAAATGTAACCACGGGTTGGCACCCTGTATTACTGAAAAGGGAATGTAACCAGGGATTGGCACCCTGTATTACTAAAAAGGAAACATAATCAGGGGTTCGTGTCCTGTATTATTGAAAAGAAAATGTAACCAGGGGTTGGTGCCCTGTATTACTGAAAAGAAATGTAATCAGGGGTTGGTGCACTGTATTACTGAAAAGGAAATGTATCCAGGGGTTGGCGCCCTGTATTACTGAAAAGGAAACGTAACCAAGGGTTGGCGCCCTGTGTTACTGAAAAGAAAATATAACCAAGGGTCGGCGCCTTGTATTACTGAAAATGAAATGTAACCAGGGATTGGTGCCCTGTATTACTGATATGAAATATAACCAGGGATTGGCGCCCTGTATTACTGAAAAATGCTGAATCCCCCTAGGAGAAAAGGTTCTACCTGGGTTAAGCTACGTAAAACAACCTGAGCGAAGAGTGCTTCAACCCAGAACTATGAGCTGGACCCCCCTAGGCAAAAAGGTTCTACCTGGGTTAAGATATGTAAAACAACTTGAGCGAAGAGTACTTCTTCCCGAAAACTATGAGCTGGATCCCCCTAGGAGAAAAGGTTCTATCTTGGTTAAGCTACGAAAAATGGCCTGGGCGAAGAGTACTTCTACCCGGAAGTATGAGCTGGATTCCCCTAGGCGAAAAGTGCTACCTGGGTTAAGCTACGAAACAACCTGAGCGAAGTGTACTTCTACCCGGAACTATGAGCTAGATCCCCCCAGGCAAAAAGGTTCTACCTGGGTTAAGCTATGTAAAACAACCTGAGCGAAGTGTACTTCTACCCGGAACTATGAGCTAGATCCCCCCAGGCAAAAAGGTTCTACCTGGGTTAAGCTATGTAAAACAACCTGAGCGAAGAGTACTTCTACCCAGAAACTATGACCTGGATCCCCCTAAGCGAAAAGGTTCTACCTGGGTTAAGCTACGAAACAACCTCAGCGAAGAATACCTTTACCCGAAACTATGAGCTGGATCCCCCTAGGAGAAAAGGTTCTACCTGGGTTAAGCTACGTAAAACAACCCGAGCAAAGAGTACTTCTACTCGGAAACTATGAGTTTGATTTCCCTAGTCGAAAAGGTTCTACCTGGGTTAAGCTACGAAAAACAGCTTGGGCGAAGAGTACTTCTACCCGGAACTATGAGCTGAATCCCCCTAGGCGAAAAGGTTCTACTTGGGTTAAGCTATGAAAATAATCTATAATACTGATGCATGCTAAAAATAAAAGAAAATAGAGATTTTGCGAAACTCACCTTTGGTGACATTCGTTCTTTATGAATCGCCATTCTACACTGCTATGTTCCTGCTGCAAACAAAGAAAAATTGTGACTTTTAAAAAGTGGTGGTTGGTTTGTGGCTTTGATATCTTTGGCACCTTGGATTTGTGCCCATCTTCTTTTGATGATGATTTCAACCTGCCACTAGATGTTTCGTGAATACCACTTGCATTTCTGGCCCCGGAGAGCCTTTGACTTTTCAAACTTTTACATGACGGTTAGTCGCGTGGGACATAACCTTTTCAGCTTTATTTTGCCTTTGTGTCAATTCACTTGCGACTTCTTTCTTCTAAAACCTTCAATTTCAGAGCATTAGAGAATCTTTGGCTTTTCAAACTTTTCCAAAACGGTTAGCCACTTGGGACTTAACCTATTCAATTTCATTTTGCCTTGTAGGCACTTTCAATTTGATTTCCTCCTTACAAGAGTTTTTGATTTCTAAGCATCAGCTGTAATAGCCAATTGGGGACGACTTGATGCCCCTACCGAGTCTGAGTGCCTTTTTTTTCATATTAGCTTGTATCAAACGAGAGCCCTGTAAATCAGTCTTGCCATCCCTTCTTTGCCTTAGTTTTTGGAACAGAGTTAGACCGAAATGGATTCAAAGAACAACAAATAATGGAATGGACAATGAATATAGACAAGAGGTATTCTTTCGGGGAAAGGAAAGGACTTATTTGAAGTACATGCAGACTTCAATGAACATGACATGCCTTTTGGACTGGATGCCTGATCTATGTAAACCGCCCGACTCTTAGAAATTCATCACAACTTTTGTCTCGAAATCGAGAAACCTTGCCCAATATTGTGTCGATGCCAATGGTTGTGAGGATCCTTTTTTCGATCAGTGGCGCCCTTTGTGGGTTTTCACCAGTTGACCTCTCTCTTCTCACCATCACTTTATAGTGCTCTTTACGAGTTTTCACTAAGAAGACTCTCTCATTTTAATTTCTATGCTTACCGATGGCCTTACGGTGCCCGTGAGAGTTTTCACCAATAAGTCCCTCTCATTTTATTTCTCATTTGATTGCATCAGATCCACGTAAGTGTATCCTCCATTTTGAACCTCTTTGCCGATTAATCGAAAGGACTTGAACATGATTTGGGGTAAAAAGAATTTAGATTGAATTATAACTTTGGAACCTTTCAGGCGAAACCATCGTTGAACCATTATAGAATCTGCCCCAGTTTCACTTTTGGGAGAATTTGAATTTTTGTTTTGGTCTGACTGAATCCCAGAGAGAGGCTGCCTACGTATCCTTTAGGAATCAAGTCGAATGTAGTTCAAGGTAACTACTTTTTTTTTCTTTTGTTTGTTTTATTTTCTCCATTTTTCCCTTTTTCATTGTTTTTTCAATAATAACTTCCGAGTTCCAAAGAGGGTAATCAAATAAAGAGGAACCGGCTCAAAGGGTTTGCAAACGGTTAATAGTGCTTGAATAGTGAGAAAGAAAACCTTTTTCATCCCAACCAGAGAACATTAATGTTATATAGAGGATCAAACATAGTACCTTTTGACTAAACCTATGATGACATTGTTTGAGGGATATTTCCTTCGATGTTTCCGAAGTACAACACTCTCTTTTGTCAGTACTCTCGTTATAATGTATGGACCTTTTGACATTTTCGATTCTTTATTTTATTCCCTTAAAATTATCTTCATTGCATTCTGATTTTTGATTCATTATTTCAAAGTCTGACAACGTTTTAGGGATTGGGCCTGAAGTCCGCATGCATGGCATGTCATCAAAATCCGCATTTAACAACACTGAAAAGAGAATAAAAAGTGACAAGATTATGAAAAGAGACATTTCCAGACAATGAAATATTAATTTCATTTGATTATTATTATTATTATTATTATTATTATTATTATTATTATTATTATTATTATTATTATTATTATTATTATTATTATTATTTTTAAATTTTAAAGATAGAAGGGTTTACATTGGAAGGTAAGACAACAAAGTTAAACATGCAGATCACACCCTGAAATAATCCGAATGTGGAAAGGATAGCAAGATAGGCTACTGAGACTCCCGTTTGATAGGGAACTTTCAGGTTTGGCGACCGTTTTTTGGCTTTTCTTCTGTCTCGGCAATGGCTGTAATGGCCTTTAGTGCCAGATCAAATTTTTCATTTTCACAAATCATTCCGACTACTGACCAAGTGTTGTGAGCAGGCATGGGATTGTTTGTCACATCATGAGCCTCCTCGTCCTGAAGAATTATTGCCTTGACCTCGATGAGGTCTTCCACTGCTCTTTTGAGAGTTCAACATTCTTCAGTATCATGTTCCACTACTATGTAGTGGTATTTATCACATCTAGCATCAGCTCGGTGCGAGGGAGAGTTGGAGTTTGGACGGTTCGGGGTCACTGGCTACAACAGACCTAGCTTGACTAACTTTTGGAACAAGCTAGAGGATGATTCACCAATATGGGTGAACTGATTCCTTATGAGGGGCTCTCTTGGGCGAGGATTGTATTGGGGAATATTTGGTTAGGGATTATATGGAGCTTGGTAGGGACGTGCATTTCTAGGAGGTGGAGCTCGGTTTTATGTATAATGTTGTGTCTGCGTATAAGATTGCGCATTCATCACCATATAAGGATGCAGTGCCACGACATAAGAAGCATCTTGATGGGGGATAATAGTGTTGTGGGACCTCAGGAAGCATATATGATTAGTTGAATGCCATATAGGCCCCCCTCGAGCTGGAAGCCATCATGGCTCTCTCTTCTCTCCCGTTTCTGTTCATCAAACCCCCCGAACTATTCTGAACGGCCTGTGATGCGGCTTTAAAAACAACTTGACTCAAAATTCAGCTCGTTTTCAAACTATTTTCGACCATCTCCCCAATTTTGATAGCCTCAGCGAATGGTCTACCCATAGCAGACATCATGTTCTGAAAATATTCAGGCTCTTGAGCCTCTTGAAAAATAGTGATCAACTCATGATTATCCATGGGTGGCTTAACTCTAGCCTCTTGCTCCCTTCACTTGATGGCATACTCCTTAAAGCTTTCCGTCGGCCTTTTCTTCATATTGGACATGGAATTGCGATCTGGTGCAATATCAATGTTGTACTAGAATTGTTTGACGAAGGCCTGGGCCTTATCGTCCCAGACATGCCAGTGAGAGATATCTTGGTCAATGAACCATTCAGAGGCTACCCCCCACAAGACTTTATCCAAAATAAGCCATCAACAATTCTTTGTTTCCACATGTACCCCTCAGCTGGTTGCAATACCTTTTCAAGTAGGCGATAGGGTCACCGTGTCCATCATACTTCTCAACTTTTGGGGTCTTGAACCTTGGTGGCAAATGGATGTGAGGGAATATGCATAGATCACAAAACGAAACACTTTTGTGACCACCTAGTCCTTGTATGTTTTTTATGTTTTGTTCAAGACTTTTTATTTTCCTGGTCATCTCATCTGGCTCACCTGTCTTGGCAGGCTTTTCATTTTCCACTAGTGACTTGTACTGAGGAGTCTGATTGTATGGAGCCGAGACCCTAAAAGCCATATTTGGAGAGTTATATTGGTCATCATAAGACTGAGATGGTGGATCGTTGTTTGGCCTCGTCATAGGAGATGGTGGCGGGATTATATATACTGGTGCGCCAGACACGGCGAGAGGGGTGTTCCTCACCGGTGCGACCGAAGGTCGTATATTAGAGGTACCAGGGGCATCATGGAGGCTGTATTTTGGCACATACCCTGGTGGTAGAATGTGACCGCTCACTGCATGGAGCGGTGTTTGAATAGCCCAGGGTACGGTGGAAGTTCCCTCCGAGGGACCCTGGGATGGAGGCTGACCGGAAACCCAAGCTTGATATACATTAGACAGTTATTGTCTCAATTTTCTTATTTCCTCCGATTCTTACTCAATTGAAGGACCCTGGGGATTGTCAGTGAGCAACTCGATTTCATCATTGTTATCCATTACTACCGTTCCCTTTGATCTGATGAAGTAATAATGTATTGCGAGTTTCGCCACAAACCAAATACCTTAAGCTTACTATATATGAGACAACAAACGTGTTAAGACTAGACATTTTATAGATATGAATCACACGTAATATGCCACGCTTCTAACATTATCACTATTATTTTTCTTTTCACTCATACCTCATTTTGATCCCTCATCTTAGAATCGTTGAAAAATATTTTGATCGAACTTTTTGTGAGTTGCCTACGTATCATGTGGTCGTATGAATCAGATCATTATGTAGTTCAGGGAGATCGGGAATAAACTGACCCATTTTTTTATTTCTTTTATATAAATACTTTTAAATATTAGTTGTTTTTGAGTTTTTTTTAATCGAATTTTGATTTTTTTTGAAAAAGAAGAAATTCTAAAGAAGGAAGAAAATATTTTGGATTTTGATTTGAAATTATTTTGTTCTTTTTTTTGAATGAAAGACTTCAGAAAAGAAGGAAAATATTTTTAGATTTAAATTCTAAAGAGCAGGGTAAGGAAAAATATTTTTGAATTTTTTTTTGAAAATTGGGACCGGAACCGATAAGGTTTGCTTACGTATCTCACATCCGATGAGAATTATACCTACGTAGTTCGGTTAAAACCGACTATGTTCTTTTGTTTTTTGATTTTTTATGAAAATTATTCTTTAAAAACCATATGTACTAGACCACATCATTTGTTTTCTCTGTTCGTTCAACTGATTTATGCTAAAGTCGGTCAACATGCAAGCCTCCCAAATAATGCAACAAGTAGCACATAATATGACATAATGGTCTCAACAAGGTACTTGTCCTAAAACAGAACTCGGCCCCTATGTCGAGCGCTGCTAAGTCAAATGCACATGATGCAAATAAAGCGTAGCTTACTAGGGACATTCATTGCTTGTGGCTTATTCTTCTAAGTTTTCAAATCCTAAAGGAGATGGTATCTAGACCTGGCTTACCCGGACGGACAATCCGAGCCGAGGAGCGTCAAGCGTCACCAGTAGTAGAATAACACTGGCTAGCTAACGGCTCTCCCGCCTAAACATGTGTGACTAAATCCTTCACCAGAAGCTGGTAGGCTAACTGGCTTTATCTTAAAATAGAAATTTTATGATGCTGGTAGGCAAACACAACATTACTAACTATCAGAAGACTCAGAGGGGTGCGAGAAAGGATACAATTATATGTACAATTCAACAATATCAAAACAGTAAAAGGTGGACAAGTAGCATATTAGGCCCAAATAAATCACAATATATACTAAAATTAATAAAGCCAAATAAAGTCAATGTACAAGCTCGAATTCTTGATATTCTCCAGCAGAGTCACCAGAGCTGTCACACCCCTTTTCTACCCCCCAAAAGATATATGTTATGGATTGTTGCGGATTAAAGAATTTTTTCAATTAAAGTGACAAACTTGAGTAAGGATTATTTTATTTACAGAGTCGCCACTTGCAATTGAGGTTTTGGGTGTTCCACATCACCGTTTATTTAAATCCCCAGTCAAAAGAAGGTTTGACTCTATTATTATTGGTCTGCGAAAATAAAATTTGAGTAAGGAATTTTATTGACCGGAGAGAAGGTGTGAGGCATTCCCCGAGTCTCGTAGATCTAGCACGGTCTCTTTATTGACTACAACTTGGCTAGAATTAATTTTGAATAAAATGTGATTTATTAGTTTCCATTTTTGTCTAACCTCTTTTAATTATAACACTATGGATTTAATCTTTGATACGGATTACGTGTGTCTAAATTCGTTTTTTTTAGTATGTTAAAAATCACGTCACACGTACGTGTACACAATTAATAACACTTTATTATTTTAAGCTTATTTTTGGCCAAAGTAGCACGAATGCGTACTTTGATTTATTTTTGGGAATCATAATTACGTCACGCGAATGTGTATACAGTCACGATAGTAAATTAAATGTGCGCCGAAAGCATTCTAGCTTATTTGAATCATTTTATGGAGACATACTTATTAAAGAGTTATTTTGGGCCTTGTAAAGATTATACTAAAGGCCACTAAAACTATATGTATATGAAAGAACTAAACCTTTAAATTTGGAACAAACTGATGACTTCGTTTCTTCCTATCCCTAAATCAACAGCCAAATTTCACATATCAATTATTAAAGCCCAACGCTACTAATCAATTAGAAATTCATATGACCCCATACTTTAGCATTAGACAATTATTCCAAATTCATGAGAATAGTGGAATGAAAACCCACATCAAATAGAAGCGAAGTAGCAAATCTCAAAGCATACAAACACAATTAATAAATAAAGCACATCAAATAAGAACTAATGAGGAAATTCATTTCAAAATGCATAAGTAACTTTGTAAGGAAAAAAGGGATGGACCTTATGTATTTAATAAGAATCCCCAAAATAAATCTTTAACAAGGCAGCTGAGAAATGGAATAAAGATCGAGAAGTTGGCGATGAAACTTTGACAGAAATTTGGACTGCGACCGAAGCTTGCAAACGGCGCCTTCGATCTCTACTTTTGACGCTGCTATTTTTTATATTGTGAAAACAGGACTGTTTTGAGGTGTTTTTAAGTGGGTTTTGTGATGATTTTTGGCTGGGATTAAGGGTGAAAAAGGTGGTTTTGGATGGGCATTTCTACTGGTGGTTAGCATCTAAAACAAGGTGGACCTGGGTTGGAGACGAGGCTATTTTGGGGTGTATTTTTGGCTATTTTGGCAACTGGTTTTGCTACTATGTTTGGAGCTGGAATTTGAGGCGGTGTGGCCGATGAGAGAGGCCAATTTCAGCTGCTCTTTGCAGATTTTCAGCTCATTTGTATTTTTATTTTTTTTGAGGTTGTTAATGGAGTTTCTAGAGGAAGAAAATGAGTGTATAGTTAGGAAGAAGAAGAGGAAAGCAGCGACTGCTTTTTTGGTCTTCGAGGTATTTGTGGGATGAGTGAAAAAACATTCAAGCATGGTAAAAAATTAGGTGCTCACACTATGTAATAAAATTAAATTTGAATTAAAAGATAAGTATTTGAATCTATAGATGAGGATTTTGAATTGAATTGGAACCCGTTTGGATTGACTTATTTTAAGTTCGTTTAAGCCAAAATAGCTTTTAAACTATTTTGTAGTGTTTGAATAAAGTAAAAAGGTACTTTTACGCACTTATTTTTAAGCTAAAATGATAAAAATAAGTCAAAAGTCAAAATCTAGAATTCCTAACTTACGATTTTTGGCTTAAAAGTCACTTAAAACAAGCCATCCAAATGGGCTCTTGAAATATAAAAATAATTATTTTGAATTAAAAAATAAACATCTTTTTAAAAAACAATGAGAATAATGGTGAAGATATTATTTACAAAAAAGTTTTCAATTAGTAAACTTAACACTTTCTATATATAAAGTTTTCGAATTTGGACTGGAATATAAAAAAAAATTATTTTAAATTGAAAGATAAACAATTTTATGAAAAACATGAATAATAATGGTAAAGGACATTATTTTAAACAAAAATTTCAATTAATAAACGCAACGTTCTTCTAAAATCATGAATGTATTATTGCACTTATAAGTAAAAATGTTTAAGAATATCTTATAAAGCAATTAACTAAAATGTATTTGATTTCTCCAACAATAACGTTTTTTGACAAAAGAAATTACAGGAGTATCATTTTCTTTGATGGCCGAATAGTGTAACTACAAGTCGTTGCAATTGATGTAATTCTCTACCAATTTGAAATATGGAATGAAAATTTTAAGATGTTTACCTACTAAAGATAAAATATAAAATTTAATTATATTGATTTGAGTTATATATGTACAAAGTAATATATGTAGATATATACAAAAGTAAGAATATAGTATCGATATTTATAATCCACATATCTAATTGAAAGCTATAAGATTTTATAAAATAAGTAAGACTTAAAAATCGAGTTACTGAATTAAAATTTTATCAGAAAACATGTTGAACAAGTTATTAAAAGCTATGGTGAATTATTTTTCTCATATGGAATTGTTTCTAAATAAATATATATTTACAAAAGAACCACTTTATGGTCTTCATTACGAGTTACAAGTAGGAAGAAATCAAATTTTTTTAATGATGATGATTATGATGACAATGATGTATAAATAACAAATGAAGTTAGAAAAATAGTAAATAAAGTATTTTTAGATTCATTTAATTATAATGTATTCTTATTCGCTTTGAATCATGTTATATTTTTAAATTCTTTGTAGCACAAATTATATAATTACTTCACCCGTCTCAATTTATGCGACACTCTTTTCTTTTTAGTCAGTCTCAAAAAGAATGTCACCTTCCTTACTTAGAAATAATATATTTGTAGAATTTATACTTTACCCTCAATTGACTTAAAGGCACACAAATATTTATGGGCTTTTAAAACAAATTTCAAAAGTCTTTCTTTATTTTTAAACTCCATGCTAAGTCAAACACTGTCACATAAATTGAAAAAAAGGGAGTATGATATTTGAGTATCATCCAAGAATTATTCGATAATTATATGATTCGTCTAATTTAATTACATATATTTTCTATTATAAGGGTAATGGTGGTAAGTGGGCCAGTCCCGGGCCTAAGTGGGCTAACTGGGCCGGTCCAGATGGTCCCGGTCCCGGACCGGTCCCAATTTAAACGGGTCAAACGGTCCCGTACCTAGTGGTCTTTTTGTAGGAATCGACCCGAGACCGGGCCCACGAACTAATGGTCGTCGGCCCGCGGGGCTAAGTTGGCCCAACAGATACTTTTTATTTAAAATTTTATAGAAATTAGAGAAACAAAGATGTTAATAAAAATATCTAAGGCAATTCCTTGTAAAATTTATTATAGAATTGTGACCTAAATTTTTTATTTCAAATTTAAAGACAAAAATATTGTAAAGAGATATTCAAAGCAATGTGTTATAATTTTTATTATAGTATTAAACAAAAATATGACAATATCTTTCTTAGTCTTCGTCTCCACTATGGAATGAGCACAACAAGGTGCTAATACCACCATTAAGAAGAAAAAGAAACTAATCAAGATGTGCCAAAATACAAGTTACATAATACATACTAATTTTTGTTCATACAAGTTACATGGTATCTCTTACAAACTTCATAAATCCATCAAGGTCCGGAGAAATTTTCGTTAGTGGTGGCGGAAAAGAAGCTTGTTCATCACCACTTTCGGGCGAAGCAACATCCTCTGCAAGTTCAGCTAGTTTCATATTCATGTTTATATTTTTAAATATCGTTCTTTACGGTTGTGCGAGGAAAATATCTATAAGTAGGATTAAAACAAATTCTAATATAATGCACAAAGTTAGGGTCAGAAGGAAAACTATAGTGTAAGCACATAACAATAACCATTTTTGTCAATTCTTCCCGATCTTTTTTTGGATCATAATATAAAATACCACCTGTAACAGTGTTAATTTTCGGTTGAAATTGATTTGACCTGGTACTAGGGTCAGCCTGACTAGGAGTAGATACACTTGTCCTCTCGGCCAAAGCTTTGGCACGAAGATATTTGACTTTATCTTGAGGGTGTATCAATATGTATCTATGACTTTACATATATGGGATTTGGGTCGGGGAGCCGGGGGCAGTGGAGAATGAACATATTGGCCACTAGATTTGCCACTCTTGGATTTTCCCTTATTTTTACTAAAAGGTTTTTTTAAAGAAGCTATCTTAATTAATCAAATAATAGAAAATAAATAAAACAAACAAAACTACAATATTAAAAATTAAGAGTTGGAACGAGTTTTCCGAATTGACGAACCACTTGTTGAAAATTGATTATTGTTGAAGACTTGAAAATTTCAATTCACCAACTTCACAATTTTTTCACAAATTGTAACAATAAAGTAAGTAATAATAGCAATTATAGAAGAAAATTAGAGAGAGATTGATGGTTTTGTGAGAAAAATAAAAGAATGAGAGGGCATTTATAGTTGAAAATAGGAAAAAAGTGTAATTATAAAAAGTTTGGGGTTAAAATAAAGTTGGGGGAGGGGGTTAAATGGCTATTTTGTAAATAGCCAATGACTATTTTGGCATATCCAACGACTATTTTTTAAATGCACAAACGAGCAGGATTTGTTTTTTTAAATTTTTGACCGGTCGGACCATTTGGGCTCGCCAAGACTAGTTCAGTCCCGATCCTAAATGGTCCCGGGCCTAGCGGTCCTAAAGTGAAGAACCTGCCCAGATGACCGGACCGGGCCCACTTAGTCGGTTCTAACCGGTTCAGGCCCGTTTAGGCCCAGAAGACCGTTTGATCCGCGGTCCCGGGCCGGTTTTGGACTGGCCCACTTGCCACTCTTATATAAGGGTAGTTACACTTAGATAAGTCGACAATTATAATTTTGTTAAAATGGACAATCTAATATATTCAAACAAATAAGATCATGAATGTTTGATATGATTAATATTGTTTATAGCCTGTTTGGCCAAATTTCTAAAATCAGCTTATTTTGACAAGTGTGTTTCTCAATAATGCTTTTCAAAAAAAGTACTTTTTGTTAGAAGAATTTGTGTTTGGCTACTTAATTTGAGAAGTACTTTTGAGTAGCAATTAGTATTTGGCCAAGCTTTTCAAAAGCGCTTCTAAGTATATTTTTCTCAAATGTGCTTTTGGATAGAAGCTATTGTTTTCCTGCTTCTCATAAACTGCTTGTGCTTCTCCTCAAAAGTATTTTTTTCCTTTCAAAAGCTTGGCCAAACACCTTAGTTTTAGAAAAGAAATATTTTTGCCTCCAAAAAAGCTTGGCTAAACAGGCTAATAATGTCTGCGCATCGCGCGGATACTAATACTAGTTAATATTATTAATAGGTACATAGTTCTTGTGTTGGGCATAAGTTGCAAGGACATAATCAAGAAATACAATCTCATTAATTCAATCTTCCAAAACTACTTTCACTATATTTACATTGCAAAATAATCTAATGCCCCTATCTAATTCAATTCCCACGAAATTTAAATAAAGTTAAAAAATCTATAAGAAAAAAAGTTAAAAAGAAATTGAATTTGAAGGACTAGAACTTGATGATGTAGGAACCCAAATGGACGCTGTTGTCAAAGGCCTTGATTTCCAACACAAAGCCAATTTGCAATGCTCATTTTGCACCCAATACCCTCCACTAAACAAACTTACCAAATGTTTAGCTTGTCTCACATTACTTGAACTCATTGGAATTTGCCTAAAACCTTTTAAAGAGTAAAGCCCTTCACTCCATTTTTCCCTTTCTGATTTCTCACAAGGGAATTGTCTTACACAATCTAAGATTCTAACTCCCAAGAACTCCTTCTCAATCACCCTTAATGCTAATTTGTATCCTCCACCAAACCCTCCAAGAATTGAATCAGATATTGTAGTGTAATGATGTAAAGCCTCACAAAAGAACTCAACAAAAGACATAGATGGGATTTTAGTTAAATTAAAGAGTTCTTCTTCAACTAAGACCACAATTTTAGGGGATAATCTTCTTAATCCATTGAAGAAAGTTTTGACTAGTGAACTTCCCCTTTGTGGTATGTGAAGTTGGTGAATCATAACATTAGCTATTAAGTTGTTATGACTCTCTACCCCTTGAATATTTTCTAAGTCCTCCTCTTTAGTCAAGAAAACTTGATCAAATATGAATGGTAGATTGATAGAATCAGCAAATTCTTGAAGTCTTTTGCATGTCTTTTGTACATGGAATGAGTTATTCTTGTCAACAACAACTGCAGTGATCCTTAGGGAGGAATTAAAATTCCCTCTTTCAACCAAATCAACCATCAAAGGAGGCCATTGAATACCTTCCATAATGTCAAAATCCAATATATGAACTTGTTGGCTCCCTTTTGTGGCTTCAAGAATAGCTTGATTCGCGGTGAAATGAGCAAATTTCACATAAGGTGAGATTTCTTGAAGCATTTGGAACGCGGTTATAGAAGAGGATGACTCTGGTTGATATTGATTCTGGTTCAACAATTCATGTGATGATGTACTCAAGCTCTTGTAAAGCAAGCCTTGTGTGAAATACATAGCCAATCTATCAAGAGGAGAATTTTCTCTCTTTTCTTGATCAGAAAGGATTGTATTTAGCCTCAAGACAACTGCAGAAGCAAGATCAAGATTTCCAGCTTCAATAGCTTCAGCTCCCATTAGAAGAAGATCAGTGATACTTGTTTCTTCCATGAGCTGATCTTGAAGAAGTTTGAGTTCGGGACTGTAGACATGTAATTTTTCACCCTCCTTCAAGAAGTCTGTATCTTCTTGGACAACTTGTTGGCTTGAAAATAATGGAAATTTTTGGGAGTTTTGAACATGAAAGTCGACATCTACATCGATGAAATCGAAGTCATTTTGGAAATAGTCTTGTATGTCAACATCATTAACAACAGTCACAAAATCTTGGATTGAACAATGAGGGTTAATACTAGAATTTTGCCAAGGAAATGTGGTTTCTAAAGTGCTATATTCAAGAAATGGATTAATGTAACTTGGCTGAAAATTTTCACACTCCATTTTTTTAGAGGGAATATAATTGGAGATTTTGTCTAAAGTTTTTAGACAATTTTGTTGCTAGTTACTACTTCTCCAAGTATCAAGGTGGGGAGCTGGATTTATATATACACTCGACTAATCAAAAAGAGGAAATTAAAAAAAGGAGTTTCAAAGTAGTAATAGATGCAACTTGTTAAACTCTTTAAAATAATAATTAAAATGAAACTCAATGCCAAGAACGCGGGGGAATCTTTTGCCTAATGTGACGTGTTATATCATTAGCACACTCACAAGGAGGTTTTCAATTATTTTTAGTTGTTTCATATTAGGTTTTCAAAATTCTTAATCACAAAAAGAATGACATCACTTATAAGAATATATAGAGGAGTGAGAAAAAGCTTTGAATAATCAAAGATTAAGATGTTCACGGCTTAAATTGAATGGAGTTTTCTCCCCCCTATCCCCGAACAGCAGACAGCACGTACCTTCTTTTTATCCTCAAGTGTTTGAACTCATTGATGAAGATCATACTTTTTACTATAGGAGTACATTTTATGGAGCAGTTGTCCCAAACGTATTCACAGGATTAACCAAACTCAATATATATAAGAGATATGCCGATTCAAGATTCGAACTTCAAAGATTCGGAACACTAATAAATTCACTTACTATTTAAGTTATTGAGTTCAAAATTTAATATTTATATACATTTAGAAATTTTTTATATAAGGATCAGATTATTGGGTTCGGACAGTGGTAAATCCAAGATTTTCATTAAGGGTGGTCAAAATATAAAGAAATAAACTCACCAAGAAATCAAGGGGTGTCATTATATAGTATATATACATATTTTCTTAAAACTTACCGAGCTAAACATTATAATTTTCCGACGAAGGATGTCGGTTGACACCACTTGGGTGCATGTGGCTCTGCCACTGTGTTCGGTTGAACCTATATACCTTATAGTGAACCTCCGTCCCTCATAAGACATCAATTGTTGCAATTAGAAAGTGAGAAAAGAAAATTACAATATCCAAATAAGCTTGCTGCAAGGAAGAAGAATTCCTTAGGGATACTTCTTTATGGTTTTTATCGTAGTTGCAAAAACTTATTGATCTTTGCCTCAACGGCTTACTTTAATGAGTTCAAGTCTGCTTTGTGGATAAAACATTAAGGACTTGCCGATAGATCAACTAGCTCAGCGCGTAATCTTTTATTGATCTTTTTGCCCCTCTGGCCTATAAAGATGCACACCTATTCAGTACATGCAAAGTAAAATATCAGATAATCAGAAAAACAAAATAAAAATAATAAATTGTAGGAGGAAGAGAGATTCCTTTTCTCTTTTGGTTTGAGTATATCTGACAAAACTAAAGCCAGCTAAGAAGTATTCTTAAGTTCCCTCTTGTGTCTCAGGCACCAATGGGAAGAAGTTTGTTTTCACTTTTAAGTATTCCACACCTAAAACATGAATGGAAGTTAATTAAATGGGAGTTGAAAAGAAAAGGACATATCTAGAATTTTACTGTATTGATTCCATTAGTTATTTCTAGATGGTCAAAACAAGTAAAGACAGTAGGTTATTAAATTAACAGTTTAAGTTGTTAAGACTTTTTACTTGTGTACCAATGGGAAATTTTGATTCTTGTCCACTTAACTACTCATTGTTTCATTCATACCAAAGCCAATAACAGTAACTAGCTAGGTGATAAAACCATCACATCTTCAAAATTTTCCACTCTAATTTTCTTTATCGGTCAAATATTTATTTTGTTACTCTATTCCTTTATGGGTGTGTTTGGTATAACGGTGAAAAATATTTTCGCATGTAATAATCTTATTCATTTTTCGGTGTTTGGTATGCAAATTAAGGAAAATAATTTCTCAAGAGTATTCATAAATAATTTAGATACAATAAACATGAAGCATACATTTTCGAATCAACAACCTTCCGAACCCACAAATTCCATAAACTTCCGAACCCGTAAGCTCTATAATTTCTAAACCCGCAAACTTCAAAACACATAAACCTTCGAACTAATAACTTTGGAACTCGTAAAATTTCGAACCTCTAAACTGAAAAATGAAAAAAATCAAAACTGAAAATATATTTTTTAAAAAATATTTTTTGCCGCGGTGGGAGGAGGGGTTGAGGGGGTTGGGGTGGGTG
>AWOL01S0029964.1:0-43931 GCA_000715115.1 Nicotiana otophora
AAGAAAATGTGATATCCAAAAAGATATTTTTCAAACTATCTTGTAGAACCAAACAATTAAAATGAAAAAATATTTTCAGTTATACCGACACACCCTATCTTTTTGGACATTTTCAGCTGGATTGGTAAACAACTGTACAAAAAGTGAGGGCTTCTGCTAATAAATGAGGGGCATGAGGTCAACCACTCTAAAATTATGGAACTATAGTATTCACGAAGTAAGTAAACTTGGGGGGAGTTCACCAGTACGTATTGGATTAGGTTTGTCTCAACATCATATTGGCAGGGGCGGATCTATGTATGAATTTATGGTGCTTAATGTCACAACCCGCATTTTGGGGTTGTGATTTCATTCGAAATCGGTGAAAAAATATCCTTTTGATTCTTTAATGTAATCATGTCTACTCAGAAAATTTGGGCTTTTTAATTTTAAGCATATATAAGGGAGTATAGGCGTTGAAAGCTCAACCTGCCTCCCCCATACGTGTTGCCACCAAGCCGTATCAAATGAGCGACCTTGGGGGGAACCTGAAGGACATGTCTGGACGACTCAAAGGAGTGTCATAGGTATCCATACGAGTTAGGGAACTCTATGGATGACGCGACCCTTCGGGCCAGCGTTGGGCACTAAACGGGCGCTGAAGGCTCGACGTGTGCGACGGTATGCCCCGCGGGCTGCCGAAATATCGGACAAAGACCTCCGTGCCGATTGGATACTTGATGCACCTATCTTAAGGGCCTCATGTGTCGACTCGTAAGCATAACTTGGGTTCAGCTATGTGAGCAAGGGTCCGTTGGCCTAAACGTGCAGTTATGGGGCGACACTGCACTATTCTGGATGGAAGTGTGTCGTGAGGGCTATGTATGGGCATGCCACGAAAAATGCACATGACAATGGCCAAGGACTAAATGTTGCCTTACTCGGGCGAGGCACAAGCTGGGTGTGGATGCACGAGGCGAGTGTCAAGCTTGAGGATTGGACTGTGCATGCGAGAGCGATGCTCAGTGTCAGGTGAAGGACAAAACATGTCGTTAGCCAAACCAAGGGCGCGCATGGAATACGATCCTAAGATGAGAAGCGCCACAGCTAGTCGAGGCCAAGAGCCTAGACATCATACGGGCGGCACAATTGGAGCAGGCCTTCTAGGCAAGCTCCACCACATGCACAGGATCGTGCTTGGAAAACCTGGGAAAGGAAAGGCTGGCCTGCAACGAGGGGAACTGCAGGAGCCGCACGAGCTATTCGGTGCCACTGACGAGCGTAAGAAAGTCGATTCGTGATATTAAGCACCTATTAACCCCAACTTTAGCTCTGGTAGTTATATAGGAAATAGTAAGAGAATTATAAATTTGAATTGTCAGCATCCAGTAAGCAAAAAGATCTCTTGGTGCTTTGTATCAAGGCTGGAAGTTAAGGCTTGCAGTGTCGGAGGTGCGTGAGTTCGATTCTGAGGCTAAACTGAGATTTTGAAATACAACAACTTTTTATATTGGAATTGTACATGCGCCACCGACTTCTGCTACTTATCCAGATTTTTTCTTCTTTCCCCAATTCCAAATCTAACCTCATTCTTTTAATTGCTATGTTATTTTTTTTACGTTTTCTTTTTAAATTTATTTATCTCATTGTGGCACAGAAGAGGGAGAAAGTAAAAACTAAGATTAGATTAAAGTTAGAGAATTGAAAAACAAAAGAATGTGACTCTCTTAATAATTTTTGTGGCTCACTAAATAATTTTTGTGGCTCAAGGAAAAACGTTTCGAGTACTTTAGAAGTAAAAAATAGAAAAGCTTTGACAATTGTAAGCAATACTATTATTATTCATTATTTTTAACGTATGAAAAGTAATCGAGCACGGTTATGACTTGTGACTAAATTTTTTTTTATCGTGATAATATTTTTGGTAGTTCATTGTGACTTGGTCTAGAAGTCTTTTTTGATACCGGTAACATTAACCATAGTTTTCTTATTAACTCTTTTTATTGTCGCGTTAGAATAATTTTGCACATAGTATGCTCGCGATTGGTAATAACTTTATGTTAAAGGAAGTGAGCATTCACGACCTTAAAATCCTGGATCCATCACTGCATATGGGCAAAGTTTGGCTATGAATCCATATTAATTTGTTATAACCATAGGTCGAACCAGGATTTAAAATTTAGGGGTTCTGAAATTGTTGTAAATTTATAACTCGTTTTAATTACTGGATTCACAATAAAATATTTATATATATTTAATAAAATTTTTAATAGTAATGAATTAGCCTAAACTCATGGAAGTATTGTTCCCTTTGTCCCAAAAGTACGTGTACTACACCATGTGAATTTGTATTTTATCCCAAAAGTACGTGTACTACGAGAATTCGAGTAATGTGTAATACACGTTCCTTCTTTAAAAACTTGTCAGTCTAGAAGCTCATATGTGCCCCGCCCTCACCAGCCCTTCCGTCACTGGTTTTACACTAATTTAGCAAAGTAATTACAAAGTTTTATAAAGATCACAGTCTTCCAATTTTAGCCAGATCCTTTTAATCATTGGTTCAATCAATTAGTGGCTCTTATTAAAATTGACTTGTTATATTTGATCGTATTACAACAAATTTTGAAGCTAGTAGTCGGTACTGTGTGTATTTTTATATTGTGGAACACTACTATACCATTTCTTGATTAACCAACCAAATATTAGATAAAATCAAGATATTATTGTAAAAAAAGAAGAAGATAAGACCATGATGTAACAACTATTTTATATATGCTCCAGAAAACCAAAACAGTGACTAGGGTATGATTTACGAAAATCTTTATTAACTGAACGAAAAGAAAATATCAAAAATTGGATCAAACTGAATTCAGATCATTTTTTAAGCAATTGAAAAAATTAATAACATCAGATTGAATTCATAAAAATATTGTATTCACCAAAAGTTCCTGATCAGATTACAGGTGAAATTACTACCCAAAATTCACTAAATCACGTGGATTAACTAATTTAGATGCCCACTAAGTGAGAAAACAGTAATAAACAAATTAAAATAGCAGAAGCTTTCCTCAAATAATTGTAAGGTTTTGGTTAATTAATACTGAACGCTTCGATCAATTTTTTTTTGGTCACACATCATGCTATAAAAGATTCCTATCAAAATTAATATATATTAAAATTTGAGCAATGTGAGCAAAGGGACATAGCAAGAAACACTTCAAAAACAAAATTTTATTAAGTTCGAGTGTCATATTATATTTCTGCAGAGAATATACCAAGCATATTATGAAATTCGGATTAGTATCCTCAATGGAAATTGTAATTGTAATTAATTAGACATGTAGTTAAGCTGACTTTTTGCGAAAGACCAAAAAGTTATGACGTACACATAACATGAGATGAGAGTACATATACTAAAATCGGGGGACCTACGGAACAATCTAAGAAATAAAAAGTTGCCATTTAAGCGTTTAACCATTTTAAGATCACTAAAAGTTACTAGTAATTATATAATGTTTAATAAATCTAGGAAAAAAAGAATTTTTTTTAATGAATATGATTGAAATTAGTTAAAAATATATAGACATGACAGTATATAAAATTTGAGGAAGATTTAAGATGATTTGCACTGATTTGAAGTTAAAATTTATAGTTAAAATCGAGTAAAAAAATTTCGTTGCGACATATGTATCTCACACACAAGTATACATGTAACACATAGTAGATAAATAAATAGCATAGACTAGTGATATACAGGAATGCATATCTCATCTTCTTTCATGTTTACCTTGTATTTCGAATTTAGCTCAAATTTCAATTCAAACCACCTCAAAACTCCACCAAATTGTCCCAAATTTAGTATATTTCAACAACACTAACTCGAAACAAATTCTAGTTTTGAAAATCCAAAATTTTAAACTCAAGCTTAAGCTAGATATACAATGGCTTTCAATGGAATTTTAGTTCATCTTCTTCACTTTCAAGCAACCAAACAGTGTTCTATGTATCAAGCAAAGAATTTTTATACAGTTCCTAAAATCTAAACTGTTGCAATTGATTTACTGCTAATTGAATTTATTTCTTTTCCAGGCATATTTTCTGATTCTAAGCTCGATGATACTATCTTTTTGGTTATGTTGATGTTACTATTCTATTATCACATTTTATTTTCTTGTACCGGGGGTCTATTGGAAACAGGCTCTCTACCCCAGGGTAGGGGTATGGTCTATGTACACACTACCATCTTGTCCATCCCCAAACCCCACTTGTAGGATTAGACTGGTTGTTGTTGTTGTTGCTAATTGAATTTATCTGATGTTTTGAACTAACAAAATCAACAATTACGAAAGGTCCATTCTTGAGAAAAAAACTAAAGTAATAATGCAGATAATGAAATCCCCGAATTAGCTGGTTTTTAGTAATATGTTAATACAATCCATCTAATAATTTCCTCCATTATATATAGTTGGCTCGATAAAAGATTCCTATCAAATTAATAATTAAAATTTGAGCAGAGCAAAGGGACATAGCAAGAAACATTTCAAAAACTAAATTTTATTAAGTTTGAGTATCATATTATACGTGTGCAGAGAATATACCAAGCATATTAAGAAATTCGGATTAGTATCCTCGGTGGAAATTGTAATTAATTAGACATGCAGTTTAAGCTGACTTTCTATGAGAGACCAAAAAGTTATGACGTACCCATATCATGAAAGTACAGATATCATTCACTTCATAAAAAATTAGAAATATATTAATTAAAAAAAAAAAAGGCAGATGAAGAAGTCCAAAATTGAACTCATTCTTTTTTCTAATTTTCGCTGTTTATCGACATGTTTACATAATTACATTAAATGTATGCGTCAGAGGGTAGCCACCCAGTTTGATTCTGATTGTTTCTTTGTCATTATTAATCTTAAAATTTTAATTTTTATTTGTTTTCTTACAGTTCTCGTTAAATTTAACCATCCAAAATTTGTTAAATATTGGACGGAGATCAAAGACGCTCACTTTTGGCTAACCTAGACGATCGAAACTGCTCAAAAATATATTTAAAACATACCCAAAACATAAGGGATTATTTTGTTATTTTCTCCTACACGTAACAAGCTGCTATCAGTGCTTCATTTTACCCTTAGCAAGGAAAAGGTTATGATTCATACAATATTTAATGTCCTTTTACCTCTTTGATCATGATTATAAAACAAAATTTAATATTATCTAGGAATATTAATGTGGAAGAGTTTTTCTTTTTACCACTTTCTATGAGCCTTTCACTTTGCTCTCTTGGTAATTTGAACTCTCAACTTCAAAATTGGAGATGAAAAGTGCTTACTAACTAGTTGAGAAATCCTTTGGATTGTAGTCTCATCAAAGAGTTACTCTATACAATAAATGGCCTTTCGTATCACCAAGAGGTCCTTTACACTACCTTTACAAAATGATAGTGCAGAAACTTATGTTTTATTCAATAGTTTAATTTATTCATCGGTTATCAATGATTTAGTTTGAATTCAATAGTCCAACTGCAATGAAAAATAAATTGTCAATCAATTTTTGAACTTGAAAACTTAATTTATTGTAGATTTAAATTTAGTGCCGAAATCCTTCAAGATAACTGTATTTGTTGATAGACTTGCGGGGTGTGTTTGCATGACGGAAGTCGTACAAGAAAAATTGTTTTTAGAGAATATATTTTCAATCACAAGGGAAAAAATAACTTCCATCACTTAAGAGCATATGTCATTTTCTTTGCTACTTTCTTGTCTTAAACTTTATATATATGGCAGCTTCGCCAGCTTGAATTGGAAGGAAAGGCATCGATTTCTAATCGCTTTTTATGGCCGGTTTAAATGAGCATGGACAAGTTCGGAATTCATTATAGCTTTCTGCGGCTCACCTCTTATTACTTAAAAGGATGAAATTGCCGAAGAGAGTCTAAAGGCCACTATATATGCATCCTTATTCATAGTAGAGTGTAAGATAATTTTGGGTATAAAAGGACTTGAACATGCTACCATTAGGTTAAAAGCACAATGCTCTACCAACTGAGCAATACACCCAAAAAAGATATAGTAGTAAATAAGAATTGATAAGAAAAAAGGCCAGTCCCCCTTCTTCTCATCATACTAAAAGAGCGCGGCTATGTATGAGGCTCATATTGCAGAGCAAGCAAAAGAGAACATACAGTCGCACGTTAACACTCCTACAAGAAAATGGGGGTACTAAGGCTTCTGGTGAGCATATTCTCACAACAATCTTTTCTCTACCTACTGCATTGCTTCTTGGCTTCTTTCTCAAATCAGTTTGTAATGCCCAGAAAAACGTTTTGCCATTTATTTCGTCCTTTTTTAGGCGCTAAATTGGACACAGAGGTATTTGCAAAATTTTGAATGCGTATAATACCTCAATCTCATTCTTGAAAGGTATTATGGATATTTAAAAGGGGATGTGATTTTTGGCTTTTAATTGAGTTGACTACAGTCAATTGTTTTGGGTAAAAAATTCCGGATTGATGTTTTGACGATTCTTGTAGTTTCGTATTGTGATTTTGGACTTGGGCATATGTCTGAAATTGAATTCGGAGGTCACTAGTTTGATTTGACTTTTTTTGTCGAAAGTTAGTAATTTGAATGTTTGTAAATTCCCTAGGTTTGACCGTATGTTGACTTTTGGTTATCGGGTTCGGATTTTGATTTTGGGACTTGGAATAAGTCTTTTTCTATTTGAAACTTGCAAAATTTGGTGTCATTCGTACTGGTTTGATAAGATTCGGACGCTTGGTTGTGATTCTAGGGGTTCTTGAATTTTCTTTTGAATTTCATACGCTTTGATGTCCGATACGTGGTTCTAGATATAATTTTGATCACACGAGCGGGTTCATATGATCTTATTACACTTGTGTGCATGTTCAATTTGGAGACCAGGGGGCTCGGGTGAGTTTCAGATCATTTTGGAACTTGTCGAATTGTTGTTTCTGGTGTCTGGTGTCATGTGCTTTGCGGTCGCGAAAGGGAAGTTTTGGGGAAAGGGGGGCTGGTTATTCTTCGCGAACGCGAGGGAAAGTCGTGAACGTGATGCTTTGTGGGATCCTCAGGTGGCTCTTCATCGCGAACGCGAACGATGGGTCGTGAATGCGAATGATGGGTCGCGAACCCGATGGATTGGTTGGGAAGAAGCCTTAGAAGCCTTCGCGAACGCGATGGTAGCATCACGAACGCATAGGCCTTGCGCCAGTTCCCTTCGCGAACACATCATGTGCTTTGAGGACGTGAAGAACACCTAAACCTAGCTATTTAAATGTTGAAAATAAGGATTTGACCATTTTCACAATTTTTGAAAGCTAGAACTCGTCTTAGAGGCGATTTTGATGAGGTTTTTCATCCCAACTTCATTGGTTAGTAATTTTTAACTAGTTTTGATATATTTCTATAATCACCCATTGATTTTAATCTTTAATCTATGAATTGCATGGTAGAAATTAAGGGTTTTGGGTAGAAATTAAGAATTTTATAAAATTGAGATTTAGACCTCAAATTGAGGTCGGATTTCAAAACAAATCACATAATAGGGCACAGGGGTAAATGGATAATCAAATTTTGGTCAGAATCTCGGATTTTAATCAAGCAAGCACGGGGTTGACTTTTTCAATTTCATTAAAGATCGAATCTTTTTCACTCGTAGGTAGTTTATAAAGCTTATTTTGAATAATTTTAATTATATTTGGCTAGATTTGATTGGTTCGGAGGCAAATTCTAAAGAAAAAGCCATGGTTGAGCATTTATTGGGTTGCGGAAGGAGGTAATTATTTTATCTAACCTTAACTTGAGGGAATTATGACTTGTTGAACTAGGTGTTATGTGAATTATATGGAGAAACGGCGTATACGCGCTGTGACGAGTGTATATGTGCCGTCATGGGATTTAGCATGCGGTATTAGGCTATTTATTTTCATGTCTTCATTTATTCCATGTTATCTATTATTATATGCTTTAATTATTACGTGTTCTTACTTGACATCTATGCTTTACTTGTTAATTGTTATTTAATTGTTACTTGCTTTGAATTATTCATTTCTCACTCAATATCTGCTTACCTGCTACATGTTCCTACTTGCCTTAATTGTATATTCACATTGTCACATTTGTTTACCTGCTCTTATTGTCCTTATATTACTCTATGCACTTTATTATGTTATTTCGATTACGTAAGCCAGTTAACTATTCTTGTATTAATGAATCGATAAGATTTGGGATTACGAGGTGTTGGTTATTCTCCGGTTGATATGTTGTAGTTGTGTTGTGGTTGTAGAGTTTATTATTGATATTGTGATACGAGGTTTGAGATTATGTTATTCTGGGGCGCTCTGGCAGTTGACACCTGGGTCCATTTATATGAGTTTACTGCTTTATTTTTATTCATGTTTTCTGTCATTATTATTTCATACAGGCTATTTGTGAGTGACTTGTCATAGGCTCGTTACTACTTCGTCGAGGTTAGGCTTGCACTTACAAAGTATATGTGGTCGGTTGTACTCATGCTACACTTCTGCACTTCTTGTGCGTAAACTGGTGTTAGCCCCAACGGTGCGTAGCGGAGACTGCTCGAATTTGACAACTATTGGAGAATTGAGATAGAGCTGCTGGCGTTTGCAGTCCCTGAAGTCCCCTCTTATCATGTTTTACTGTTATTCTATTTTAAGACAGTATTATATTTTACTTCAGTCCATGTTTGTAGTATTCTAAACGCTCATGTACTTGTGACTCCGAATTTCTGGGAGTAGTTTAGTTCCGCGTTACTTATAATAACAATGTGTTCATTCTGAGTTTATTAATTGTTAATTATCATCATCTTGTTATAATTTTTAAAACTGGTTAATTAATTTCTAATGTTACCTTGCCTAACAAATAGATGTTAGGCGCCATCACGATCCCGATGTTGAAATTTCGGGTCGTGACATTATATTGTTCATACTTTTAGTTCAAATTCTGAATAAAAATAATTCATTTCTTTATGGTGCGTTGTAACTACTTAATTACGTGCAATTGGTTGCTATTAATTAGACATTCAATTCAGATTTAGATTTAGATTCAAATTCCAATTCAAAAAGGGAGAAGTAGCCAACCTCCCAAGGTGTGAGTACCATGGTGGTTAGGGCTAGCTATCCCACACTTGGAGGTATTGATACATCCATATTCATATTCAGATTCAAAAAGGGAGAAGTGGTCAACCTCCAAGAATGTGAGTATCGTTAAAGGCCAGAGTAGGACAACTATCCCACACTTGTAGGTGCCGTTGTTAATTGGGGAGATAGGCCGATACTTTCACGTGCATGTTGTTAGATGCTTACGTACGCAAGTTCATTATGTGCAAGGTTTTATTTCTTTAAAAATAACTCGGTTTTTAGTTTCATATATTAGTTTTGGACTCAGCTTTCAGCTTTAGTTTCAGTTATCAGATACAGATTCAGTTTTCAGCTTCAGTTATAAGTTTAAATATTATTTTTCAGAATTAATTTTTTCATACTACTCAATATTTATTATATAAATTTATTTGCTCTACTGGCTGGCTGTATTTATTTTTATTTATATATATAGCCCATGTTAGTATTGTCATCCGCTTAGAGAATTATCACCGCGACTTTTTGGATATTTCTTGGTGGTACTTAGCCCGTTTGAGCCTGTCAAGTCGTATGACAGACATTGATTACACAGGTGACGAAGTTCGTGGCCAGACGCAAGTTTTCATGACTTAGAGTGCAAGCTCTATTGATACAACCCAACAATAGCTGATTCTCTTTTAGATCTTTATTTAGTTATTATTATTATTATTATTATTATTATTGTTATTATTATTATTATCGTGGAATACCCCGCTGACTTATGTATTCATACATTAGATACAGGCTCATGACTTGTTAGTGAATTTTAGCTACAGATATTTTAAAGTTCATTTCTTATTTAGCTTTCAAACTATTATTATCTAAAGACCTTGTTATTAATTATTTGAGTATAAATTAGAGTTTGGTTCATTTAATAGGTTAAGTAGGTTGAGTCTCATCACGTCCAATCCCATCTTCGGGGCATGACATAGTCAAATCGAACTGCTCTGGATTTTCTCGTCTCTTTTTCAATTTAGTTTATCAAGTCACTAACTTTGTTTTATGCCCATTCCATATCCTATTGAGCCTAGTCATTTTCTCTACTCCACACCCTATATTTAGCCTATTGAACATAGTGCGTCTCCCTCAACTTTAGGCCCAGTCTTCAATATATATGCTCCATCTCTACCTGAGATCCGTTCTCCATTGTTGCATTAGAGGATACACTTGTTCCTAATTAGTTGTGCAAAGATTCATAAAGGAATTTATAAAATCTTGGATCACTCCACTCATTCCTCATAAGATTTTGGATTGAATATTCAAATTCTTTCACGATGGCTATATATACTAAAATTTCAATCCACGATGGCTTGGCTTCAGTGACGTATCTTGGTGGGGGCCTGATTCACATGTCCATGCTCCCCTCTCTACATTTTATATAATAATGCTACATTTCTCCAAAAGTATATATATATATATATATATATATATGCATACTAACTCAAAGTATAATTATAGTGCAATTATTGGTGGGTGCGTAAGTGAGATCATGGGTGCAAATTCTATGTTCTATCTTGTCATTGTTTCCCTAGAATTATGCTCACACACGGGGATGAGCATGTTTGGTGTCCCTTTTTGCATTTTAATTAAGTACTTTTTTCTTTTTCTTTCTTCCTTTGTTTGATTTTTTCTTTTAAAATTTTTGGATTTAACACATTGAAATCTCTATTCTACTTTTATCGTCGTAGAAAGTTTATCATAGTTTATCATTTTAAAACTAGTAGCAGGTGGAGGATGTAATATATAATAAATGAATTCAGCTGATTTCAATATTTTTGTTACTGAGAATAGATATATTATGTAAGAAATTACTACTTTTTTTATAATAAAAAGAAAAAAAAAATTTGGACCTATAATTTCAAAAAAATAAGAAGTTCGAGGGTAATAACCTAAAGGTCGAACCGTTAAATTTATAACTTGAATTCACTCTTCATAGTGGTGCACCAATCTTCTCGATATTCTAAATCTGCCCCTACTTGGCTTCGAAATTAGAGCTGGCTCTTGTACGATCACAAAGAAGGATAACTCTCTTACTGGCATTGAAGAGCTTGAATGTGCGAGTAGCCAAATATCATTCACATTTTGATAATTTTGGGCGATATATTCTTGCTACCCCACGTCAAGTGCAAAGTGAGATCGTTGACTACTATTCTTCATTTCAAAAATTCTAAAGAACAAATATCTTCGGTCGTAGCAAAAATAGGAGGTTGTACATTCAATATGACTAACATCTGCATTGCCAGCCTTTGTAACAACAGGCCATGTACCAATGCCATAGATTTGCTTCTCATAGTAACACCACAACACAGCTTAGTCTAGTCAGTGTTAGAGTCACACGCAATGAAGGGGATCCAATTTAAATCCACATTGCTGTATAGTTATACTGCTCAAATAGGGTAAAAAATAATAATTTCTATACATAAATAAAGTTTTGAATTTCTTTGATATAGAGAAGTGTAGATTCAAATGGCAAGTAAGTTTTGAATCCCCTTGTTAGAATTCTTGCCTCCGTCGTTGAGTTTCCTCTCTTATAATTTTCCTGTTCCCCAGAACATACATTACCAGTCTTTTTCTTCTGTAGAATTTCCCAAATATCACCTTGCCTTTTCCTTTTAAAATCAGCCATTGCTCAAGCACTTGACCAAATGCAGAAAAAAGAAGAGAACAATCGACATATGAAGGGGAGAATTATAAAAGTTGAATTTGTTAATAAACTTGAAATTCAGCATATTAATTCAGTGAAAGATTTACCTAAAAATAATTATAGACTAAGGATATAAGTTGATGAGCGAAGGCGTAGCTTTAGCAGAGTGCTGTATTTTCCATTCTTCTTATCTCTTCTTCTTTTGTATAGTACCAGAATTATTCTACGAAATAGATCCTATATTGTTCTTCTTAATAGAAGACGACAGCTGATAGGGAAAGTTTCCAAAAAGGTTTTCTTTGTCTTATTTGGGCGGCTAAACAAAAGAATAAGTCGACAACATAAATAATATTGATAATAATAATAATAATAACGAAATTTTCTACAATATAGATCCTAAAATTTTTTCTCAATAGAAGACGACACTTGATAGGGAAAGACTCTAAAAGGGTTTTCTTGTCTTATTTGGGCGGCTTAGTTAACAAAGGAATAAGTCCACCCATAATTGGTGTGACAACCACAAATAGAATTAATAATAATAATAATAATAATAATAATAATAATAATAATAAACAGTCTAGTGTATGCAAGCAATACGGTACAACAAAGATTACATAATTTGAGTGAATGCTTCACGCATTATCCTTGAATACTGATCGTTATGTTTCGGATTAAATATTTATCTAAGAAAATGTACACTTAATGAAATGAATAACTTAAAATCATTTGCCAAAAAAAGAGAAAAAAGAATCATAGTCAATGATTGTTACCGATTTTTTATTTAATACTGAGAAAATTGCTTTCAGTATTTTGCCTAATATATTATACATGTAAAAGGTTAGATATCTAAGTTCTGTGATTAAGAAATTGGATTATTTGAATTGAAAATGACAACGTAGAAACAATTGTTACAAAAAGTCTTCATTTGTTTTACGCGGCAATAAACAAAATGCTTTCTAGAACGAAAAGGATATAGTATAATAAACTGCACCATTGGGTTTTAGGAGAGGGAGTTTTAAGTACTTTGGGTCTATTGTTCAGGGGGATGAGGAGATTGATGAAGATTTCACACATCGTATTGGGGCAGGATGGATGAAATGGAGACTCACTTCCGATGTTTTATGTGACAAGAAGGTGCCACCGAAACTTAAGGGTGAGTTCTACAGAGTGGTGGTCAGACCAACGTTGTTGAATATGGCTGAGTGTTGGCCAGTCAAGAGCGCTCATGTCTAGAAGATGAAGGTAGTAGAGATGAGGATGTTGAAATGGATGTGCGGGCACACCAGGTTAGATAGGATCAGAAATGAGGTTATTCGCGACAAGGTAGGTGTAGCTCCTACTGAGGACAAGATGCGGGAAGCGCGGCCTAGGTAGTTTGGTCATGTGAGGAGGAAGAGCACAGACGCCCCGGTGAGGAGGTGTAAGAGGTTGACATTGGAGGGCCTACAGAGAGGTAGAGATAGGCCAAAGAAAAGGTGGGGAGATGTGATTAGGCAAGACATGACACAACTTCAACTGACTGAGGGCATGATCCTTGATAGGAAGGTATGTAGGTCGAGGATTAGGGTAGTAGAGTAGGTAGTCTAGAGTGTTCATAACAGTAGTATTGGCACACAGTCTCGCTTTCTGTGGGCAGTAAGTTTTTATAACTAACCGTTGTTTTCTTTCTTTGTGGATTACCTTATTACCTTGTTATTTTTATTCTGCTTTTATATCGCTTTTTGGTACTGTCCCTTCTTGTCTATATTTTCATTAATGTGGTGTTTATGCTTTCCTGAGCCGAGGCTCTATTGGAAACAACCTCTCTATCCTCACAAGATAGGGGTAAGGTCTGCGTACACACTACCCTCCCCAAACTTCACGATGTGGGATAAGACTGGGTATGTTGTTGCTGTTGTTGTTTTATTTTTTGTGTAAGTGTAGTTAATTTCTTTCTTTTTGGAGCTAAGAAATCAATTTTGACCTGTAACAGGCCCGCTAAAAAAAAGATAACGAACTAAAAGACCCTTGAGTACGGAATTTGAAAGATTCAAACACCATTCATATCATAGGTTATTATATGTCAAAGGGGCGTTAGAGTTGTTAAATTCTAGCACAAAGTTAAAAACAAACAAATATTACTATCATTTACGGTTAACATTGCCTATGCTTATTATTTAATACTAGTATATACCTCAATTTGAAAATAATTTTACTTTTATAATAAATTTGAATATAATCAAATTGAATTTATTTTTCTAAATAGTTATTCGAAGATTTAATTATTTTCAACATTAGAGGAAACAGTTAAAGTCCTGAATATTAGAACATTGCAATAATTTAGGTAATTTTAGAATCCTAAATATTATAGTTTTGTAATATAATCGTTTTTACATGATAATAAGATACATTAAAAAAAAAAGTCTATCAGAAATCTATTTCTAGCATAGATGTTCAAAAGAATATGCAAAAGTAGAGAAAGAAAGTAAATTTGAACCAATTTATTTTCATCTGTGTTTGATAAAAGAGCAAATCATTTTTCTTTCATCTAAATTCCTTTTATTATTGATAATAATTAGTATGGAAACATATAAACTTATAGTAACCATAGAAAAGGCGATCTAGCCAATGTCATCATAAAATTGCAACTCTCATTTTAGCCCTTAAAGTCATACGTCGTTCAACTTCAGACAAGTAATAATCATTTAAGGTAAAATTTCTAAAGTCTTATGTATAGTTCAATATAACTTTTTCACAAGTATTTTGCTCTGACTTCTCTCTAGAAAACTAGAGAGAGAAACTTCAATCAATCAATCTACCACTGCACCAAACCCACTGCTATCTTCCAACTAACCAAAAAGCCAATGAATGGAAGAAATCACTTTATCCGATGAAGAAGAAGATTTGCTTTCACGTAGTACGCACAAACCAAAAAATTGTGACATCACATATGGAGGCACATGTAAGTTAAAGAAATACAGTAACCCAAAAGCAATCTTTTTCTCCCATAGATTTTGATTGCACTATTTTTAGCCTTAATCTAGAAGATGAAAAAGATAACACAACAAAACCCCCAAACTTCTACCCATTATAATAGCCGACAAAACCAGACTATACGAGCCCTCAATCATCAAACTATTGGGAAAGCGTTTGGGCTACAATATACTACGCACAAAAATCCAAAACAATATGGAATTCAACAGAACCCATAAACCTCATCGATTTAGGAAATGACTATTACCTGATCCGATTTTCATCCCATGACCTCTACCAAAGGGTCATAAATAATACTGGCTCACAGCACCTTAGTGTCAGGAAATGGACATCGAAATTCAATCCCAATGCAAACCACATTAATTTCTCCACAATATGGATAGGCATTCAGGAATTACCCACTGAGTACTACGACCTAGAAATACTGAAAAAATTGGCCAAATGATTGAGGGCGTTTTAAAGATTGACAGCTGCACTACGACCACGACAAGGGGACATTATGCACGCTTGTGTATCCTAGCTGTAAAGACCCGGCCAGTCGTTTTCAGAGTTATCGCCCCGTTCCCTCATTTACTGCTCATTTTATGATTTATAGCTACTATGTGACTTGCCGGAGATAGTTGGTTCGGGTCTGGAGAGGTTTCAGAATGAATTGAGATACTTAGTCTCAAAGTTGGAAGCTTAACTTGAAAAGGATTGACCTGATGTTGACTTATGTGTAAACGACTCCAGAATGGAGTTTTGATGGTTCTGTTAGCTCCATTGTGTGATTTTGAACATAGGAGCGTGTCTGAATTGTGATTTGGAGGTTTATAGTTAAATTAGGCTTGAAATGACAAAAGTTAGAAATTTAGAAGTTTGAACGAGAGTGGACTTTATGGTTACGAGGCTCGGAATGGGGTTCCGGGAGTTAGAATTGGTCTGTGGTGTCATATGTAACTTATGTACAAAATTTGAGGTCAATCGGACGTGATTTAATAGGTTTTGACGTCGTTTGTAGATGTTGGAATTCCTTAGTTTTTATTAGGCTTGAATTAGGGCGTGATTCATGTTTTTGATATTGTTTGATGTGATTTGAGGGCTCGACTAAGTTCGTATCGTATTTTAGTACTTGTTTGTGTGTTTGGTTGAGGTCCCGGGGGCTTCGAGTTGATTTCGGATGGTTAACAGATCAAAATCGAGACTTAGTGCATTGCTGAAACTGTGAGTCTGCTGGTGTAATCGCACCTGCGGATTTTGATCGCAGGTGCAAGCTCGAAGAAGCGAGCGTGGCAGTGCAGAAGCAGAAATGACAGAGTAGGGTAGTGGTCGCAGATGCGAGGGAATACTGCACTTGTGTGATCGCAGATGCGGACGAGGGGTCGAAGAAGCGCAAGTGTCCGCAGAAGCGGAAGAGCAATCGCAAAAGCAGAGGCAGTGGAGCCTTGGCAGACTGCAGAAGCGAGAGATTTCTCGCACCCGCGAGACTGCATGTGCGACTAAATGAGCCGCAGGTGCGAAAGAACTGGGCAGTGTTTAAATTCGAGGGTTTCCGAGATTTTCTTCATTTTGGACATTTCAAGTTCGAGATTAGGCGATGTTTGAGAGGGATTTCGAAGGGATTCTTGAGGTAAGTCACTTATGATCATTTTAGTCAATAATGTTGAATTATCACTAAATATTCCGACTAGATTACGTGTTTTTGAGGTGTAATTCGAGAATTTGGGCCTAGGGATTTCAAAATAAGAATTTAGGATTTGGAGATCGAGTTGATGTCGGAATTTGGTATGGTTGGACTCGTGGTTGAATGTGTGTTCATATTTTGTAACTTTTTTCGGGTTCCGAGACGTGGGCCGCACTGTTGACTTTTGGGTTGATTTTTATATTTAATTGGAAAATTTGGTATTTTCATATGAGATTGATTCCTATAATTTATGTTGATTGTATTGAATTAATTGTAACTAGATTCGAGGCTTTCAGAGGTCAATTCGCGAGGCAAGGGCTTATTGGAATAGAGAATTTGCACTGTTTGAGGTAGGGATGTACAAAGAAAATCGATAAATCGCACCAAACCGATAATCCGAGCCAAACCAGAAAAAAATCCGATGTGGTTTGGTTTGATTTGGTTTGGTATTGAAAAATAAAAACTCGACCATCATTGGTTTGGTTTGGTTTTAACGAAAAAAGTTAAACCGAAACCAAATTAACCCGATAGTATATTTATATAATTTTTAAAAATATTTTATACATATAAATATTTATTGTAATATAATTTATAAATATTTCTTAAATTTTTTCATGGTTTTATATTTTAACATATTATTTCAAGTTTTGACTTAACATTCTAGAATGGTAAATAAATTTTATAGCCCATAAATGTGGTAATTCAAACAAAGTTCAGATCAATACTAATGCTAAAAAACAAAATTCAATTCAATACTAGGAATGCCGATAGTGTTGGATAATTATTTTAGTTTTACATTGGTTTATAATGAAAATGCATAACTTAATTTATCTTTTTCTTTAGTGCTTAGTTATGTAATTAATATTAATACTTATTAGCTATACTTATTTTAGCATGACCTATATATAGTATTTTTAGATTATGTTAATTTTCATTATGGCTTATTAATTAGCAATATTGTTTTTATGGAATTTTATTATTTTATCTTTGTTATTGAATATTTTAGTATAATGCTATGACTTATCTCATATTATTGCGTAGTTTCTTGGAAAATATATTATGTAGTTGTATTTTACTAGTACTTAAGAAATATTTAGAGTACTAGTTACATATTTTATGCTATGAAGACTTTACTGGAAAAAAATCCGAAAACCCGAAAAAACTCGAAAAACCCGAAAAACACCGAGATTGAAAACCCTGACTTTGTTGGTTTGGTTTGGTTTATAAATTTATAAACCAACCCGACCTATGTACACCCCTAGTTTGAGGTAAGTAACACTTCTAAACTTGATTCTGAGGGTATATATCCCTAAATTACGTGTTATATGATTGGTATGAAGGTGACGCACATGCTAAGTGACGGGCGTGTTGGAGTGCACAACAGCAATTGTGACTTAATTGTTCGCATGGAGTTGCATGATCAAATAATCATGTCAATACCCATATATCCTCCACATATTAGAGAAATTGAGCTGAGACTCATGTTAAAATCATACTTAGGCCAAGTGCCGATATTTCTGGGACCCATAGAGGTCGTGTTGTTGTTGAATTATTTATTCAAATTACAATTATGTACTTAGCCACATCTATAATTGCATATTATATCCAGTCTCTGTTGCCATTCATTGATACATCATATTATTATGTGGGGCTAGTTTTCATGATATTGTGAGCCTGAGAGACTAGAGAGGTTAATGACTGAGTGAGGCCGAGGGCCTGATTTTGAGTGATATTCATGAGATCGAGCTGCACGCCGCAACATATTTATTTGATTTATGCCTGGATTTGACACATTATAGCGCTTGGGCTGAAGGAGCCCCTCCGGAGTCTGTATACCCACAGTGAGCGCATTTGACATTATATTGAGGGATGGATCTTCCCTAGGCATGGATCTTGCCTAATTATTTATATTGAGGGATTGATCTTCCCTAGGCTGGATTAGCCCTATACAGTACTGAGTGACTAACTGTCAGTTGATTTTTATATTGAGGGATGGATCTTCCCTAGGCATGGATCTTGCCTAATTATTTATATTGAGGGATTGATCTTCCCTAGGCTGGATTAGCCCTATACAGTACTGAGTGACTAACTGTCAGTTGATTTTTATATTGAGGGATGGATCTTCCCTAGGCATGGATCTTGCCTAATTATTTATATTGAGGGATTGATCTTCCCTAGGCTGGATTAGCCCTATACAGTACTGAGTGACTAACTGTCAGTTGATTTTTATATTGAGGGATGGATCTTCCCTAGGCATGGATCTTGCCTAATTATTTATATTGAGGGATTGATCTTCCCTAGGCTGGATTAGCCCTATACAGTACTGAGTGACTAACTGTCAGTTGATTTTTATATTGAGGGATGGATCTTCCCTAGGCATGGATCTTGCCTAATTATTTATATTGAGGGATTGATCTTCCCTAGGCTGGATTAGCCCTATACAGTACTGAGTGACTAACTGTCAGTTGATTTTTATATTGAGGGATGGATCTTTCCTGGGCTAGATTGGCCATATACAATACTGAGTGATTGAGTATTAAGATAGTATGAGTTCACGAGACTTCTATTATAGTGCATCCCATACAGCATGTACATTGGCATGTAGATATAGAGATGTCCCATTCCTCGTATCATTCTGAGTTGATATATTTTTCTTGTATTGAGTTATCTGTTGAACTTGAAAGCGTGCCTACATTTTTGTACTGTTAATTAAATATCGAACTGTACATGCTGATCTCGTCACTACTTTCAGTCTAATAGTTAGTCTTGTTACTTACTGAGTTGGTTGTACTCACACTACACCCTGCACATCGTGTACAAATTTAGGCATTTTCGGGCACGGCGGTCATTGATTGTGGAGTACGGTCATTTGGAGATTATCGAGGTAGTTGCTAGGCATTCTTAGACATTGACTCTCCTCCCTTATCTTTCATGTTATTTATTTCAGTTTTACTTTTTAGACGGTGTACCAGACTATATCTTTATGTAGATGCTCATGTACTCGGTGACACTCCGATTTTGGGAGAGATTATGTATTGAGATATGACTTCCTATCCTGCTTTTAATAGATTTTCCTTGAATTAAACTGTTTTCATATCTTTCAATATTTTAAAGTATTGGAAATGTCTGAGTAGACAGCTTGCCTAGTACTATGATAGGCTCCATCACGACGAGTCCATTTTGGGTCGTGACAAATTGGTATCAAAACCTAAGTTACACAGGTCTCACAATTCATGAGTAGGTTTAGTAGAGTCTTGCGGATCGGTACAGAGACGTCTGTACTTATCTTTGAGAGGCTGCCAAACCCTTAGGAAACTTCATATTCTTGTATTCTTGTCATGCGGATTTGTTGATTCCGATCACTAAATTTCTGTTGTTTTATTCTCTCACAAATGGTGAGGAAACGTACTACCGGTCAGGACAGACAACCACCAGTACCACCAGCTAGGGCCACGAGAGGCCGAGGTCTTGGTAGGGGCCACAGTAGGGGCAGGGGTGCAACTCGTACATAACCTAGAGCGGCCAATGGGGCCAGCACAGGCACCAGCTCTGCCTCTTGTGATTTCAGGCCTTCAGGAGGCTTTGGCTCAGATTTTGACTGTGTGCACCAACTTTTCTCAGGCGGTTTTTGTCTCGGCCGCGACAGCCACTTCTCAAGCCGGGGGAGGTATACAGACTCCCGCCGCCGTACACCAGAGCCGGTGATGTAGGGACTTCAGACACCGAGGGTACCACTAGCCCAGCCGGTTGCAGCTGCTCAAGCCCAGGTGGGTCCCGTTATGACTGACGATGACCATTATTTAGTGGGTTTGAGTCTGAGGATGCCCAGGACTTTTTGAACAGGTGACAACGGATTCTTCGCACGACAGGTATTCTGGAGACCAGTGGGGTCTCGTTCACTACTTTTCAGTTTACTGGGGTTGTCGTCAGATAGTGGGAGGCTTATGAGAGGCACAGTCCAGTCGGTGCAGCACCACTTACATGGCGTGAGTTCTCATTTTTCTTCTTGGAGTAGCTCGTGCCACAGTCTCGCAGGGAGGAGCTACGCAGACAACTTGAGCAGCTACGTCAGGATGGCATGTCTGTGACCTAGTACGAGATGAGATTTTCCGAGTGGGTTTGTCACGCATTTTGGTTGGTTCCCACGGATAGGGAGAGAATTAGGAGGTTCATTGATGGCCTCACATATCAGTTGCAGTTGTTTATGACTCGAGAGAGGGAATATGGTGTTACTTTTGACAATGTGGTTGATATTGCTCGATAGATAGAGATGGTCCACAGTCAGGAGCATGAGGAGAGGTAGGCCAAGAGGCCTCGAGGTTCGGGTGGTCCCAGTGGTGTTCATTCTAGGGACAGTCTTACCACAACATGGGTCGTCCTTTTAGGCCCGCTCAGATAGTTCGTCTAGTTCACCGTGGTGCACCATCTAGCCATGGTTCATACAGTGCTCGTCCGGGCCAGTAATATCTCGGTGCTCTTTGAGCTTAAAGTTCATCTCATGCACCATCAGTTCAAGGTTCATTTGTACCAGGTTCTTCTGTTAGTTATTCTGGTTCTTAGGGCCCGCCTCAGTACTTGCCGCCATTTTTCGAGATGGGATGTTTCGAGTGTAGAGAGTTGGGTCATGTGGAGAGGTATTGTCCCCACGTTATGGGAGGTCCAGCACTAGTTACTTCCCCACCTGCCCAACCGGCTCGGGGTAGGGCTCAAGCAATTAGGGGTCGCCCACGAGGGGGAGGCCGATCAGGTGGCGGTCAGGCCCAATTCTATGCTATTCCCGCCAGGCCAGATGTTGTTACTTTAGATGCAGTGATCACGTGATGTGTCTCAGTATGCCACAAGGATGCTTCTGTATTATTTGACCCTGGTTCCACTTATTCGTATGTATCATCGTATTTTGCTCGTTATCTGGATATGCCCCGTGTGTCCTTAGTCTCATCTGTTCATGTATCTACGCCAGTAGGTGATACTATTGTTGTGGACCATGTATATCGGTCATGTGTAGTGACTATTAGTGAATTGGAAACTAGAGTTGTTCTCTTATTGCTTAGTATGGTTGATTTCGACATGATCTTGGGTATGGATTGGTCGTGTCCATGTCATGTGATGCTGGATTGCCACGCTAAGATCGTGATGTTAGCGATGCCGGGTTTGCCGAAGATTTAGTGGAGAGGTTCTTTAGATTATGTTTCCAGCAGGGTGATTTCATATTTGAAGGCTCAGTGGATGGTTAGGAAGGGATATTTATCTTATTTGGCCTTTGTGAGGGATATTGGTGCTGATGCCCCTACTATTGATTATGTTTCGGTGGTGCAAGACTTTCTGGATGTGTTTCATACAGACCTGCTGGGCATGCCGCCCGACATGGATATTGACTTTGGTATTGACTTGGTGTTGGGCACTCAACCCATTTCTATACCTCTGTACCGTAAGGCACCAACTGAGTTGAAGGAATTGAAAGAACAACTTCAAAACTCCTTGATAAGGGGTTTATTAGGCCTAGTGTATTACCTTGGGGTGCGCCGGTTCTATTTGTGAAGAAGAAGGATAGTAGTATGCGGATGTGCATCGACTATAGGCAGTTGAACAAAGTTATAATCAAGAACAAGTATCCTTTGCAGCGCATTGATGATCTATTTTACCGGCTTCAAGGAGCGAAGGTTTCTCTAAGATTGATTTGAGGTCTAGGTATCACCAGTTGAAGATTCGGGAGTCGGATATTCCAAAGACATCATTCATAACCCGTTATGGTTATTATGAGTTCCTTGTGATGTATTTTGGGCTGACCAACGCCCCAGTAACGTTCATGCATTTGATGAACAGTGTATTTCAGCCTTCTCTAGACTCGTTTTCCATAGTGTTCATTGATAATATCCTGATATACTCTCGTAGCCAGGAGGAGCATGCCCAACAATTGAGGATGGTGTTACAACGATTGAGGGAGGAGAAGCTTTATACCAAGTTCTCCAAGTGTGAGTTTTGGCATAGTTCGGTGGCGTTCTTGGGGCACGTGGTGTCCAGTGAGGGGATTCGGGTACATCCGAAGAAGGTAGATGCAGTTTAGAGTTGGCCCAGGCCGTCCTCAGCTACTGAAATTCAGATCTTTCTCAGCTTGGCCGGTTATTATCGTCGCTTAGTGGAGGGTTTCTCGTCTATGTCATCGCCTTTGACCAAACTGACCCAAAATGGTGCTACTTTCAGGTGGTTAGAGGAGTGTGAAGAGAGCTTTCAGAAGGTCAAGACTGCCTTGACCACAACTCCAGTTATAGTTTTGCCTTTAGCCTCTGGTTCTTATACAGTGTATTGTGATGCTTCTCGGATTGGTTTTGGGTGTGTCTTGATGAAGGATGGTAGAGTGATTGTTTATACTTTGCGTCAGTTGAATCCCTATGAGAAGAACTACCTTGTTCATAATTTGGAGTTGGCTACCATCATTCATGTATTGAAGATTTGGAGGCACTATCGCTATGGTGTGTCTTGTGAGGTATTTACAGATCATCGGAGTCTCCAACACTTGTTCAAACAAAAGGATCTAAATTTGAGGCAACAAAGGTGGTTGGAGCTGCTAAAAGACTATGATATTACCATTCTGTATCATCCTGGGAAGGCCAATGTGATGGATGATGCCTTGAGTATAAAGGCAGTGAGTATGGGTAGCCTTGCAATCATTCTTGTTGGTGAGAGACCTCTTGCAGTTGATGTTCAGGCCTTGGAGAACAAGTTCATGAGATTAGATGTTTTGGAGCCCAGTCGAGTTCTAGCTTGAATAGTTTCTCGGTCTTCCTTATATGATTGCATCAGAGAGCGCCAGTATGATGTTCCCCATTTGCTTGTCCTTAGGGACACAGTTCAGTACGGTGATTCTAGGGATGTTACTATTGGAAATGCGGTGTATTGTGGATGCAGGGTAGGCTATGTGTGCCCAATGTAGATGGTTTGCATGAGTTAATTCTCTAGGAGACTCACAGTTCGCGGTACTCCATTCATCCATGTGTCGTGAAGCTGTATCGGGACTTGAGACAACATTATTAGTGGAGAAACATGAAGAAGGATATAGTAGGATTTGTAGCTCGGTGCCTTAACTGTCAGCAGGTGAAGTATGAGAATCAGAGACCGGGTGGATTGCTTCAGAGGCTAGAGATTCCAAAGTGGAAATGGGAGCATATCACCATGGATTTTATAGTTGGGCTCCCACGGACTTCGAGGAAGTTCGATACTATTTGGGTGATTGTGGATCGACTGACCAAGTTCGCATACTTCATTCCAATTGATACTACCTATTCTTTGGAGCGGTTGGCTGAGACTTACATCCGCGAGATTGTTCGCCTTCACGGTGTGCAAGTGTCCATCATTTTAGATCGGGGCACGCAGTTTACATTGCAGTTTTGGAGAGCCGTGCAGCGAGAGTTGGGCACCCAGGTCGAGTCGAGTACAACATTTCACCCTCAAACGGACAGACAGTTCGAGCGTACTATTCAAATATTGGAGGATATGCTATGTTCTTGTGTTATAGATTTTTGAGGTTCTTGGGATCAGTTTCTGCCGCTCGCGGAGTTTGCCTACAACAACAGTTACAAGTTGAGCATTTAGATGGCTCCATATAAGGCTTTGTATAGGAGATTGTGTTGATCTTCGGTGAGTTGGTTTGAACCGGGTAAGGCTAGGCTATTGGGTACTGACTTGGTTCAGGATGCTTTGGACAAGGTTAAATTGATTAAGGATCGTCTTCGCACGACGCAGTCTAGACAGAAGAGTTACGGTGATAGGAAGGTTCAGTATGTTGCTTTCATGGTTGGGGGAGAAGGTATGGCTCAAGGTTTTACCCATGAAGGGTGTTATGAGATTCGGGAAAAAGACAAGTTGAGCCCTCAGTATATTGGGCCGTTTGAGGTACTTTAGAGGATTGGAGAGGTGGACAAGCTTTCCTTGCTACCTAGTTTGTCGAGTGTGCATCCAGTATTATATGTTTCTATGCTCCGGAAGTATGTCGGCGATCCGTCTCATGTTTTGGATTTCAGCACGGTTTAGTTGGATGATGATATGACTTATGATGTGGAGCCGGTGGCCATTTTGGATTGACAGGTTTGAAAGTTGAGGTCAAAGGACATAACTTTAGTGAAGGTGCAGTGGAGAGGTCAACCAGTTGATGAGGCTACTTGAGATACCGAGATGGAGATGCGGAGCAGATATCCATGCTAATTCGCGACTTCAGGTACGTCTTTAGACCCATTCGAGGACGAATGTTTGTTTAAGAGGGGGAGGATGTAACGACCCAGCTGGTTATTTTGAGAGTTGTAGCCCCATTCCCCTATTTATTGCTCATTCTATGTTTTATAGCTGCTATGTGACTTGCCGGGGGTAGTTGGTTCGGGTACAGAGAGGTATCAGAATAAATTGAGACACTTAGTCTCAAGCTTGGAAGCTTAAGTTGAAAAGGGTTTACCGAATGTTGACTTATGTGTAAATGACTCTAGAATGGAGTTTTGATGGTTCTGTTAGCTCCGTTGTGTAATTCTGAACTTAGGAGCATGTCCAGATTGTGATATAGAGGTCTATAGTTGAATTAGGCTTGAAATGGCAAAAGCTAGAAATGTAGAAGTTTGAACGAGAGTTGACTTTATGGTTACCGGGCTCAGAATGGGGTTTCGGGAGTTAGAGTAGGTCCGTGGTATCATATATGACTTGGGTGCACAATTTGAGGCCAATCGGACGTGATTTGATAGGTTTTGGCGTCGTTTTGTAGAAGTTGGAATTCCTTAGTTTTTATGAGGCTTGAATTGGGGTGCGATTCGTGTTTTTTATGTTGTTTGATGTGATTTGAGTCCTCGACTAAGTTCGTATTGTATTTTAGGAATTGTTGGTGTGTTTGGTTGGGGTCCCAGGGGCCTCAGGTTGATTTCGGATGGTTAACACATCAAAATCGAGACTTAGTGCATTGCTGAAGCTGGGAGTCTGCTGGTGTAATCGCACCTGCGGATTTTGATCGCAAGTGCGAGCTCGCAGAAGTGAGCATGGAAGAGCAGAAACAGAAAGCGAAGAGTGGGGCAGTGGTCGCAGGTACGAGAGAAATGTCGCACTTGTGTTATCACAGATACGGACGAGGGGTCTCAGAAGCGCAAATGTCCTTAAGTGAAGAGCGATCGCAGAAGCGGAAGAGCGATCGCAGAAGCAAAGGTAGTGGAGCCCTGGCAAACTACAAAAGCGAGAGATTTCTCTCACCTGTGAGATCGTAGGTGCTACTAAATGAGCCGCAGGTGCGAAAGCACTGAGCAGTTTTTAAATTCGAGGGTTTCCGAGCTTTTTTTCATTTTGGACATTTCAAGCTCGGGATTAGGCGAGTTTTGAGAGGGATTTCGAAGGGATTCTTGAGGTAAGTCACTTATGATCATTTTTAGTCAATAATGTTGAATTATCATTAAGTATTTAGACTAGATTACATGTTTTTGAGGTGTAATTCGAGAATTTGGGCCCAGGAATTTCAAAATAAGAATTTAGGATTTGGAGGTCGAGTTGATGTCGGAATTTAGTAAATTTGATATGGTTGGACTCGTGGTTGAATGCCCCACTGTTGACTTTTGGGTTGGTTTTCGGATTTAATTGGGAAATTTAGTATTTTCATATGGTATTGATTCCTACATCTTGTGTTGACTGTATTGAATTTGTTGTGACTAGATTCGAGGCGTTCAGAGGTCAATTCGCGAGGCTAGGGCTTATTGGAATAGAGAATTTGCACAGTTTGAGGTAAGTAACACTTCTAAACTTGGTTATGAGGGTATAAATCCCTGAATTACGTGTTATATTATTGGTATGGAGGTGACGCACATGCTAAGTGACGGGTGTGTAGGCGTGCACCATAGAAATTTGTACTTAATTATTCCCGTGGAGTTGCATAATCAAATAATCATGTCAATACCAACATATACTCCACATGTTAGAGAAATTGAGCTGAGACTCATGTTAAAATCATCCTTAGGCCAGGTGCCGATATTTTTGGGACCTGTAGAGTTCGTGTTGTTGTTGAATTATTTGTTTAAATTACAATTATGTACTCAGTCACATCTATCATTACATATTATATCCCAGTCTCTGTTGCCATTCATTGATACCTCATATTATCATGTCGGGCTAGTTTTCATGACGTTGTGAGCCCGAGAGACTGGAGAGGTTAATGACTGAGTGAGGTCGAAGGCCTGATTTTGAGTGATATTCATGGTCGGGCTGCACGCCGCAATATTGTTATTTGATTTATGCCTGAATTTGGCTCATTATAGCGCTTGGGCTGAAGGAGCCCCTCCGGAGTCTGCACACCCACAATGAGCGTAGTTGATATTATATTGAGGGATGGATCTTCCCTGGGCATGGATCTTGCCTAATTATTTATATTGAGGGATGGATCTTCCGTGGACTGGATTGGCCCTATACAGTACTGGGTGACTGACTATCAGTTGATCTTTATATTGAGGGATGGATATTCCCTTGGTTGGATTGGCCATATACAGTATTTAGTGATTGGGTTTTCAGATAGTGTGAGTTCAAGAGACTTCCATACAGCATGTACATTGGCATGTAGATATAGAGATGTCTCATTCCTCATATCATTCTGAGTTAATAAATTTTTCTTGTATTGAGTTATCTGTTGAAATTGAAAGCATGCCTACATTTCTGTACTGTTAATTAAATATCGAACTGTACATGCTGAGCTCGTCACTACTTTCAGTCCAATAGTTAGTCTTGTTACTTACTGAGTTGGTTATACTCACACTACACTCTACACTTCATGTGCAGATTCAGGCAATTCCGGGCACGACGGTCGTTGATTGCGGAGTCCGGTTATTTGGAGATCATCGAGGTAGCAGTTGGGTGTTCGCAGACCTTGACTCTCCTCCCTTATCTTTCATGTTATTTATTTCAATTTTACTTTCTAGACGGTGTATCAGACTATATCTTTATATAGATTCTCATGTACTCGGTGACACCCCAATTTTGGGAGAGATTATGTATTGAGTTATGACTTCCTATCCTGCTTTTAAAAGATTTTCCTTCAATTAAGTTGTTTTCATATCTTTCAAAGTTTTAAAGTATTAAAAATGTCTGAGTAGTCGGCTTGCCTAATACTATGATAGGCGCCATCACAACGGGTCCGTTTTGGGTCGTGACACTGGCTCCCTTAGGAAAATCTCTACTAAGGAATACTATGATCGGGAAACAACTACAGTATATCCACTACGAAGACACAAATCCATTGTGTATGATATGCGGATGCTTGGGACACAACCTATACCAATGTCAACAAAAGAATCCAATATCTACAAAGATGTAGGAAAACTCTACAGCAAACACGGCAAACGAACAGTGGAAGATGATATCATACGCGCACAAATGGTACACCACTATAACTCATAATTCACAAAAAATAGAAAAAGAAACTACTGAAAAAGAAAAAAATGAAACAAAAAATAAAAAGAGAAGGAAGAAAATCAGGAAGGAAAAAATCAATGAGTAAATCATGTCGAAAACAAAGAGGAGAAATTAAAAGAAAAAATAAATTTAAATAAAAAGCAAACACCACAAAAAGAAATAACGATATGGCCCTACTCTCTCAACTACTAGACCCCCCATCCCTAGGTTTACCTCAACCTTAGAGACCAAGGAACAAAAAAAATCATTTACCTCCACTATTTCTCAAGGGTCAACTAGTTATATCCAACACAACCAATTCTCTATCCTAAGTCAACTAGATTTAGAAAACAAACTACCAAAACAAACAAATTACAAATCAGACACTCTAATCTCGTCATCTCCGACATGACCCAGCGTACATCACCAAGAACAAAAAAATCATCTTTTCCTATTTATGACTTCAAAAACTAATTGTCCACCACATGTACCATATACAAAAAACCCTTTTACAGCAAATGAGGTTGTCGCGTCTACAAAACCACTAACAACACCACCCCAAAATAGGCACAACAAGGGGACACATATATGATCTCAAAGACATGAACAGATTACCAAATCGGGGAAAACAATAAAGTATAAAGTACTGAAAATAGAGACACTACCATGGACACTACTCCTAAGAAGCCTACCATGTATTTAAATCATTACCCATTATGAAACCTACTCCAACCCTATTACCTACGCTACTTCTCCCACTGCCGAATCCCATCATCCAACCCATCACTCACCATCTCCCAACTCACCCCGACAAAACAAAACCCCAAGCAAACACCACCCCGGTCACCCTCATAATCACCCCTACCACAATCTCTTACAACGACCAAGTCCCCATAATCCCCACCCCTGAAAATGTATCGCCATTACAGTCACCACACCAACCACTACAACCAGCGACGCCGCTACCCCCAACACATCGGAGATAGCAACCACCACTTTCTATGCCTACACAGTCACACCCAAACGGCCAACTACTATGTTCAAACCATAGTAGTCCCAATACCAATCCCCATGGCAATACCACAACATCCCACAATGTTGTCAGTCATGCACCAGCCACCACCAACTCCGTGGCTGAATATAGTGGGGCTTCACCAGCATGCCCAGTTCTTCTTGGAGAGCACACAGGACCTCATCGAGCAGATGCAAAGATGGGGACCAAATACAGAAATACATATGGAAATAATGTACAACCTGGAAATAGCAGCGATGGAGATGGTGAACCACCTAAACGCAGTCACGCAACAATCACCACAGGTGCAATGATACGACCATCCAACGTAGGTACAAGAGGTCCAACAAGTGCAGGAGGTACAACAGGTTCATACACCCCCACAAAACACCTGGTTGCTCTCATCACCGAAAATGGAGGAGATAGCTCTGCGGGAAAATCTGGAGATAGATCTGGATGCACTACCAGTGGAGCCATTGTCCCTTTTGAATCCGGAAGACGATATAATCATCATAATGAAGCCAGAAGTACAGGCACAAAGCATCCTAGATCAAATGGTGTAACATATCACACTTCGGGAATCACTGTCGACCACACTTCATGACAATAGAAAAAATGGATACTTCATCACAGTTCCAATAAATATGCTCCGAATAGCAGTGAATGTCTCCACTTACCCCTACTCGATCATACACAAATATGCAACATTGATTCTGCCAACACTGACGAAGGAAGACTTACCATTGCCACCGAACAATGGGGAGGATCATCTACTGGTTGCGCATCTGTGCATGTCACTGGCTCCGGGTGGGAGCTCATACATAACCAATGAACCCAAAATAAAGATCTTCCTTTAGAACTGCAGGGACTGCTTCAACCAAGAATTCCGGTGCAACTTCAAAGATATTATTGACTGGAACAATCCGTCAATTATCATCCTCACTGAAACGCACATGCAGAGCTACGAACTCATGGAATTTATTGGTTTCACTGACTTGTTTGAAATTAGCGCAGATGGCTACTCGGGTAGAGTCATGCTAATGTGAAAGAATGAAAAATTGGAAATGGACCCAGTAGCAGTTATTGACCAGGAGATCCATGCAAACATCCAGGTCAGTAGAACTTCAAAACCTTGGCTACTTTCGTTAGTTTATGCCAGTACTTTTGTAGTAAATAGGAAAATTCTATGGAACAATCTGCAAATAGTTGCCAAACATAATACCTACTCGTGGCTATTATGTGGATAATTTAATGAAGTCACAGCCGCCTCCGAAACGTTTAGAGGTAGGCCCATAAACAGTAATAGAAGTACTTCTTTTTCAAACTGCCTTGATGTTATTAACTTGGGTTTTGTGGGACTACGCTTTACATGGACAACTAAAAGGAAAAAAAGCAGCAACAAATCTTGAAAAGATTAGAGTGATTTCTTGGAAACTCAGACTGGGTAAAAATGTTCCCGGATGCCACTATCACACACATGCCACGTACACATTCAGACCACTACCCGCTCTTGCTAAGCCTGTAAAAAACTATTATTAAACCAACACATGTTTTCCTCTTTGAAACAATGTGGCTTAGTCACCAACTTTTTCCAAACATAGTTAAGCAACATTGGAATAATAATAAAAATTACGCAATTGCCATTTTCTCTTTCACATAACGCTTGGAAGAATGGAATAAGTCTACATTTGGGAATATATTTTAAAAAAAGAGAGCACTTGCCCGAATTCTAGGGCTACAAAATATGCAACCACAATCTAAAACCCAATTTTACCAAAACCTAGAAAATAATCTTATTCATGAATATAACATAATCCTACAAAATAAACAAGATTTTTGAAAATTAAAATCAAGAGTACAGTGGATTAATGACGGGGTTGCCAACACAAAATTCTTTCATATATCTGTTATCCAAAGGAACAGAAAAACAGGATACTAGGGCTTAATGACACAGTTGGTAATTGGACTTTTGACCCCCAGGGAATACATGATATTATTATCAAACACTTCAAAAATATCTACACAACTGAATTGGCTTCATGTCCATATATCATAACACCTAATCCAAGCCTACTCAATATACTATCAGATCAGGATAAAGAAGCTCTTGTTAAACCTCTTTTGGTCACTGAAATCAATAACGCTATAAAATCCTTTAAACCATTAAAGGCACCAGGCCTGGATGGCATCCACCCAATTTTCTTTCAGAAATACTGGTCAGTCACAAACTCGGCTATCATTGATACATGTATAAAAGCTTTTGCTACCTTATTAATCCCGGATGAAATAAAAAAGACTTACGTAATACTTATTCCTAAAGTCAAGCACCCACACAATATATTTCAATATAGGCCCATCAACCTATGTAACATAATCTATAAAACTATTACAAAAAATTATGGTAAACCGTATACGCCCCCTTCCTCAATAAAATTATTAGTTCTAAGCAGTGCAACTTTATTACAGGAAGGAGAGCAATTGACAATGCAATAGTTGTCCAAGAAGCTATCCACTATTTCAGGAATTATAGTGGGAGGATTGGGAAGATGATGCTTAGGATTGATCTTGAAATGGCCTTTGACCGACTTGAATGGTCATTTATCAGGAGCTCCTTGCACGCACTAAATTTTTTACAAGACTTAATAACGCTTATCATGAATTGCATATCTACCACAACAATATCAATCATTACAAATGGCAAAGCTACAGAATTCTTCGAACCATCAAGAAGCATCCAACAAGGAGACCCACTATCTCCATACCTATTCATCATCTGTATGCAATCCCTAACACGTTACATTGATTATGAAGTAGATATTTTGAAATGAAAACCCATTAAAATAATCCAAAATGGCCCCGTCATATCCCACCTCTTATTCGTTGATGACCTTATCCTTTTCTCCGAGGCAGACAATGCAACTGCAACTTCTATCATAAACATATTCAACTTCATTTCCATCAATCTGGGCAGAGAATAAATTTTTTCAAATCTAAAATAATTGTTTCCTCAAATGTACCAACTATAAACCAAATATCCCTGGCTACCACCCTAAACATTAAGATTAAAAACAATGTGGATAAATACTAGACTGGATGAATACTAGACTAAAAGGATGGAAAGCCAAGCTTTTAGCCTTATCTAAGAGATTAACCCTTATACAATCAACTCTCTCAGCCATATCTACCCACTCCATGCAAATAAATCTTCTTCCAGCAAAGACTAAAAATAATATTGATCGTATCCAGAGAAACTTTCTATGGGGTTCTACTAGAGACCAAATAAAAAGTCATCATATCAACTAGGATAAGGCCACATAGTCTAAGCAAGAAGGAGGCCTTGGGCTGTATAAAGTAAAAGGAAACAATTATCGCACTCCTCTCAAATCTACTATGGAGATACCTCTCCAATCCTGAATCTCTATAGGCTAAAGTTATAAAAGGTAAATATATTAACAATTCAAGAAAAAATCCTATGATTTATAAAACCAATGACTTCAACATCTGGAAAAGCACTACAAAAGCTTATTCCTTTTCCTCCAAAGGCATAGCTTTGAATGTTAGAAATGGACGTCAAATAAGAGTATGAGATGACAAATGGATTATTGGTAAACACACTCTAAGGGAATTAATATAGGGCCTCTTAGTCAAAGAAGATATCAATAAAAAATTAAACTACCTTATTATCAATAAAAATTGGAATCTAGAATCTCTTTCATACGACCTCCCAAATGTAACGACCCAACCGGTCATTTTGAGCATTTGAACTTCTCTCGCTAGTTTACGGGTATGAGTAGCTCTGTATGACACATTATGACTTATGTGAATCGTCGGTTTTGATTTTCAGGTTATTCAGAATTGATGTGAAAGAATGGATTTCATTGTCGAAGCTTTAAATTGGGAGAGTTGACCAAGTTTTACCTTTTGTGAATTTAATACCGAAATAGAGTTTTAATGATTCCGTTAGCTCTGCTGGGTAATTTTGGACTTAGGAGTGCGTCCGGATTGTGATTTGAAGGTCCGTAGTGAAATTTTGCTTGAAATGGCAAAAATTGAAATTTTAAAAAGTTTGACCAGGAGTGGACTTTTTGATATCGATCTTAGATTGTGATTCTAGGAATTGAAATAGTTTTATTATGTTATTTGGGACTTGTGCGCAAAATTTAAGTCATTCCAGATTGATTTGCTATGTTTCGACACGAGTTATTGAATTTGAAAGTTCAAAATTCATAGATTTCGATTTGAGGTGTGACTCGTCGTTTCGATGTTGTTATGCATGATTTGAGGCCTCGAGTAGGTCCGTGTTATGTTATTGGACTTGTTTGTATATTCGGGCGGGATCCCGAGGGGCTCGAGCGTATTTCAGATTGATTTTGGATCATTTTCTTGAATGTTGCTATTGCTGGTTCGGGTGTGACCGCACCTGCGGCTAGTTTGCGCAGGTGCAAGGGTCACAGAAGTGACGAAGGGGTCGCAAAAGCAGAAATATTGCTGGGAGCAGGGTTTCGCAGAAGCGGAGATTGCTTCGCATTTGGGAAGGCGCAGATATGGTGAGTTGAGCGCAGAAGCGGATTGGAAGCGCAAAAACGGCAAGTGGGCGCGCACCTGCGAGTGCGCAGATGCATGTATTTTACCGCAGGTGCAAAGGAAGACCTCCAGTTCTTCTCCGTAGAAGCGTATTTTTGGTCGCAAATGCGACGCCGCAGAAGTGGCTATTGTGCCGCAGGTGCGAAAGTGCTGGGCAAAATGATAAATATAAGGGTTCGCGATTTTGGCTTCATTTTAACATTTTCAAGCTCGGATTGAGGTGATTCTTGGAGCAATTTTTATCTTGTGGACTGGGGTAAGTGTTCTCTACTCATTTTTGATCTTATATCACGAATCTACCTTCGTTTTTGGTAATTGGATTGTAATTTTATAGAGGAAGTTGGGGGTTTTGGCCTAAAGTTTCATAATATGAATTTTTGAATTTTGAACATCGAATTGGAGTCGGATTTGAGTGAAACAAGTATGGTTAGACTCATAATTGAATGGGTTGTTGGATTTTATAAATTTTGTCGGGTTCTGAGGTGCGGGCCCGGGTTGGGCTTTTAGCCAATTTTGCGATTTTGATTCAAGATTTGATCTTTTTCGATCGAGATTGGTTCCTTTATCATTGTTTGATGTATTTGAGTTGTTTTTGGTTAGTTTTGAGCCGTTCGGAGGTCGAAACGCACGAGATGGCATTTTGGAGCATCGCTTGGCTTGCTCGTATTGGAATTGGCTTGTTCAAGGTAAGTAACTCTTCTAATTTTAGTGCTGAGGGTATGAGACCCTGAAATATGTGTTATGTGATTGGTATTGAGGTGACGCACATCCTAAGTTATGGGTGTATGGGCGTGCACCATGTGAATTGGGATTCTGTCATTTCTATGGCATTGTATAGTTGTCCTTCTTTGTTGATACCCGTGTTTTCACTATGTGATAAAGTAGTTAAGCTGTCAATCATGCTAGATATCATGTTTAGGCATTATGCCGATACTGTTTGGACCCATAGTGGTCGTTTCTTTCTGTCACCTCACTGATTTTATTGATATTTCATACTCAGTCATATCCATGCATTCATGCCATATCTCAGTCTTAATTATTATTTATTGATACATTATTTCATTTTTGTCGGGCTAGTTTCATGACATTGTGAGCCCGTGAGTGAGACTCGAGAGATTGATGACTGAGTGAGGTCGAGGGCCTGAGTAAGAGTGATAATTTGGGATCGGGCTGCACGTCACAGCATGATATATTGATTACATTTATGGGATCGGGTTGCACGCCGCAACGAGCCTTAGGGTTGTATATGTATATGGATCGGGTTGCACGCCGCAACGAGCCTTATGGCTATTTATATATTATGGGATCGGGCTGCACGCCGCTGCGATATAGCGCTTGGGATGAAAAGATCCCCTCCAGGAGTCTGCACACCCCCAGTGAGCGCAGTCGACTATAAACAGGATTCGGGCTGCACACCGCAACGGGTATTGTACAGCGCTGAGTAATTGAGTGTGCTGAGCATAGTGAGAGAGAATGCAGGACAATGAGATTGAGTACTCTGAGAGTGAGAGTACCTGAGCTCATCATTAAGATGCATTGCATTTGACATGCGTACTTGAGATACGTGCATAGAGATGCATTTCCTTTTGCTACCCAGTCTTGGGGACATTTATGATTTTACCTGTATCTTGACATGTAGGCATAGTCTCATGCTATATGAAAATGAAACATCTTACTATTTGTTGAAATGAGTTTTGGAAAAAATCACAGTTTTTAAAACTTACTCGTATATTGGCTTTTCGGTAAAAGATTTGGATTTTCACTAAGATACTTAAAAAGAAATGCCTATTTTTCTGGAACTGTGAACGAACTGAACCTTTTACTTCTGAAATTCTTCTTTTGTTATGGTACTGTGCTGTTATGAACTGTTGTGGAATATTGGTGTTGGACCCGACCTGTATGTTATCTCGTCATTACTTTCAACCTAAGGTTAGGTTTGTTACTTATTGAGTACATGAGGTCGATTGTACTTATACTACACTTCTGCACCTTGCGTGCAGATATTGGCTACTGTTGTTGCTGTGTTCGATAGGAGCTGGATTGAAGATGTACCTGCGTCCCATCTGTAGCTGCCTCTTATTCGTGGTAGCTTTAGATCTGTAAAACTTTGTTTATGTACTATTCAAACAGACTGTGTATTTATTTTATTTTCTCTTTGTAAACTCTATTCTTAGAAGCTCATGATTTGTACTACCAGTTCTTGGGGAATGTATTAGGTTTAGATTTTTCTTTTGAATAATTGTCTTATTAATATTATTGAAAATTGGATAGTTGTTAATTGGCTTACCTAGCTGGTTGGGTTAGGTGCCATGAAGACTAGTTGGATTTTGGGTATTGTCTTATTAATATTATTGAAAATTGGATAGTTATTAATTAGTTTACCTAGCGGGTTGGGTTAGGTGTCATCACGACTAGTTGAATTTTGGGTCGTGACAAATACGATCTCTGACCTTGTGACACAAACATACATCCCTTTCTCTGAAAACATAAATGGTTCATTCTTCTGGAAATAAACGGAATATGGGAACTTCACAACAAAATGTGCCTACAATATTTTCGTCCATCTCACAGAGGCAATCCAAAATCATGAACCTTTTCACCATCTCTAGATATGGAAAATACCATGCCACAATAAGCTCAAAATATTCCTATGATTATTAGTCCATCAACGACTACCCACTGTCCTGAGCCAAAGGAAAATAATTGAATTTAATACCTTCAAACATTGTAGGACAGAGGAAAACACAAACCATTTGTTCTTTCATTGGCCTATGAACAATACAATATGGGGAGAGTTAAACATCACCAATCCCAACCTCAAACCAACTAGATTGGATAAAAAAAGTACTTGTACCTCTACTACGAACATCCATTTACCCAATAACACAACAATCCTAATGGCAGTTGTAACACCAATTATTCTTTGGCATAAATGGCTCAACCGTAATCACAACTACTTTAACAACTGTTCAACCCAAATAGACAGCCTAAAAATAATTACACACGCAATGGAATACCTATACCTAACAAACCATAATTTCAAAAATCACTTCAACACTAAAATTCTAATAAAGTAGACACCCCACCACAAAAACTTATTATAGATGGTGCAAACCAAAAATACTCCAACGTCGGAGGAGCAGGTGGAATCATCAAAAATTTCGAAGGAAACTAGATTGATGGATTCTCCAGTCACATAATGGTATCATCACCAATTCAAGGAGAAATTATTGCCCTACTAAAGGGGTTGGAACTTGCTTTCACAAAAAATTGAATACTGATTATAGTGGAAACAGATTCTCAGGTATTACTCTAACTATTACAGGAAAAACTTTGCAACAAAGCTAATGCTAATTTTCTTCATGATTGTAGGTTCCTGCTTGACGCATTGGGCTAGGCGGATGATAGGCGTGTCTACCGTGAAGGAAACCAAGTAGCGCACACACCGGCGCAGTTTGGGAGCAACTGTAACTCACCTACTAACGCTGAGTGTGAAGACCACTTCTGTAGTGAAACACATTTATTTACTTTCTTTACTTTTCGCAAAGACTTATTAGGGATTGCGTCGTTAAGATTAGTCACGGGCTGTAATAACTCTCTTTAACTTCCTGCATAATAATAATAATACATCGTCTTTAAGCCAAAAAAAAAAAATCCAAACAATGAAAGAAATTTTTCATATTGTAAGAGTTTAATTGTAAAATTCTAAATATTTTTCTAATCCAAAATATTAAAATTTCCTACTTAGCAGTTCAAAGAAGAAACTTTTAATTCGCATAATTTTAATTGAATTGGAAGTCCTAAATATTAGAAAAATAATTAAAGAACTATTTTGTTTAGTATAAAATTAATTTTTAGAAAGATAAAATTGGCGAACGATATTTCGCTAAGGGATTTCGTGCTTTTATAATAACTAGTCTTTGGGTACGCGTGTTGCGCGTGTACATTATCCCAATGAATAAAACTTTTTAAGAAAATTACATAAATATTCTATTAAAATACTTTTGCTTGTTTTTGAAATTTGTTTTTACCAATTTTTCCATTATGTTTTATTTATATTTTACCTTCACAAAATACATGTATATATGGTTTTCTATCCATCATAACCGAGGTTTGTTTTACTTTTTTTCCCACGTATAAATGGCAAGTGTTTCATATCACTTAGATATTTGCATTAGTTTGTACACAAAAAGTTATATCACTAAAAATATTTTGTTCTAAAACAATCTGAAAGAAACAGAAAATTACAGTTGAAACCGTCAATCGTTATCATTTCATACAAAATTATGAAAGAATAAAAAATGTATTTCATAAAAAGAAAATTATTTTTTATATTAGACTGAAGTTCCGAAAATATATGTCCATTCCAAATGAGTATCACATAAGCATTTCAAGTATTAGTAAAGTAAATATTATTGTTGAAATTCGAGTATCATTAAATCAAGCGTTTCTTAAATTTTAAGTATTTGATTGGGATTAAAAATTTACTCAGCTCCTGGAAGAGTACCATATATGTTATGTATAATGATGTATATGCATACAATAAGTAATGGAAGAGACTCAATGACATAAACAACGAAACAAACAAAAATATTAGAGGAACGTATATACCTCATAAGAATTCACAAAATATATGTCAAAATACCTAGCTTCTTCATTTGTTGGCTATGCTCAAATTCTCAGAAACCAAAATTGTCTTGTTCTTCCCATCTCAATTTACCGCGAGAGTTATTTAAAAGGGTAATATATGTAAAACGTAATATCCCCTTTCAGATCATCAATTTTTGTTATTGTGGAAGGAACACGATTTTTAAGGAGTTGGAAGAATATATTATGAATAATATCGTGGTGAGCAAGAGAATTCCAATTGAAGAGTGTCTTTTTTACATTAGAATCTAGAATTCTATTATAAGTTGACTTCCTTTTTATTACATCTAAATTTTAAGAATATATACATTTCTTACCTTTTCTGTATATACCTAGGATTCTAAGAATTTTTCTTCTTAATGTCGGATACAATTTAATTGTTTCTAAGTTTCAAAGCTAATAAATCTACATTTATAAAAAAGTTAGATATCAAAGTGCCAAATATTAGAAAAGTTAACATGTTGTTACATAGTTAAAATATGAAAAAGATTTATATAAGGTCAAATAACAATCAATTTTAAAATTCTAAATATTAAGATTTTTATGTATTTCAAATAAGGAAAGATCTAATAATAAAAGTTTAATAGATTTCAAAGTCATAAATATTAGAAAAATAATTCAATTACTATGTCCAATGTGAAATATAATTTTAAAAGAAAAAATGACAAACAACAGTTTGGCAAGAGGCTTCGTGATATCGAGTCATGTAATACATGTTTTTGATGATATATAATAAAATTTGATAGAACACAGTCGATGATGTGCAGATTCAATTAATTAGAATCAGTAGTGTAACGATCCGGTCAGTCGTTTTAATTATTACAGTCTCGTTCCCCTATCTACTGCTCAATTTAAGCTTTACAGCTCTTTTATGACTTATCGGGTTAGTTGGTTCGTGTCCGGAGCGATTTCAGAATGAATTGAGACACTTAGTCTCATAATGGAAAGTTTAAGTTGAAAAAGTCGACTAGATGTCGATTTATGTGTAAACGACCTCAGATTTGAATTATTATAATTCCAATAGCTCCGTATGGTGATTTTAAACTTAGAAGCGTGTCCGAAAAATTATTTAGAAGTCCGTAGTTGAATTAGGCTTTAAATGGTGAAAGTTAAATTTTTGGGAAGTTTGACAGGGAGGTTGACTTTTTGATATCAGGGTCGAAATTCGATTCTGAAAACTTTTAATAGGTATGCTATGTCATTTATGACTTGTGTACAAAATTTGAGGTTAGTCAGACTTGATTTGGTAGGTTCCGGCGTCGTTTGTGGAAACTTGAAATTTCAAAGTTCATTAGGCTTGAATTGTGATATGATTTATGGTTTTAGCATTGTTTGAGGTAATTTGAGGGTTCGACTAAGCTCGTATGATATTTTAGGACTTGTTGATATATTTGGATGAGGTCTCGGGGGACTTCAGGTGAGTTTCGGATAGCTAACGGATCAAACTCGAACTTAAAACCACTGCTGGAATTTTTGCTTCTGATATTTTCGCACCTGCGGAGGTTTGATCGCAGGTGCGAAGTTGGATATGCGCGCAATCAGTCGCAGAAGCGCCCAGGAGGGGAACTGGGCAGTGCTCACATGTGCGCAATTTTATTCGCAGATGCGGAGTCGCATTTGCGCTTGGCTTTCCGCAGAAGCGGCCTGGCTCGCAAATGCGCCCATTTTGCCGCATAAGCGGGTGTCGCAAGTGCGAACTCTTATCCGCATGTGCGGATTGACTGGGCAGAACCTTTTAAGTTCGGGGTTTCGCTAATTTTTACTATTTTCGGATTTTGAAGCTCGTTTTGAGTGATTTTGGAGAGGAAGTTTTCCACACAACTTGGGGTAAGTGTTCTTGACTCCTTGTGATTATATTCCATGAATCTATCTTTATTTTCAGCAATTGATTGTTGAACTTAAAGAGGAATTTGGGGGTGTTGGCCTAAAGTTCATAATATGAATTTTTGAGTTTTGAACATCGATTTGGAGTCGGAATTGAGTGAGATTAGTATGGTTGAGCTTGTAATTGGATGGGTTATCAAATTTTGTGAGTTTCGTCGGATTCCGAGACGTGGGCCCCACGACCGATTTTTGGAGTTTAATTTCGAATTTTGTGGGAAAATATTAGTATTTTGATATGGAATTAATTTCTATAAATTGTGTGGACTGAATGAAATTAATTATGACTAGATTCGAGCCGTTCAGGAGTTGATACGCACATAATGGAATTTTTGGAGCATTTTGACCTTGCTCGGAATTGGATTCGTCTGGTTTGAGGTAAGTAACTCTTCTAATCTTGGAGCTGAGGGTATAAACCCTGAATATACGTATTATGTGAATTGGTTGGAGGTGACGCACCTGCTAGGTGACGGGCGTGTGGGCGTGCACTATAGAAATTATGACATAATTATTTCCGTGGAATTTTGTAGTCAAATAATCTTGGTATTTTCTATGTAGTTTTATATGTTGAAGAAATTTAGCTGAGAATCATATTAAAAATCAATGTTGAGGCTATGTGCCAGTATTATTGGGACCCACATAGGTCATATTACTGTGAATTATTTGTTTTAAATTGAAAATTTATATCTAGTCATATTCATTTTATTGCATATCATATCTTAGTCTCTGTTGTTATTTATTGATACATTATATCATCATTTTCGGGCTATTTTCATGACATTGTGAGCCCAGGAGAGAGATATTGGAGAGATTGATGACTGAGGGAGGCCGAGGACCTGAATGTGAGGATATTTATGTGATCGGGTTGCACGCCGCAGCAGGCCATATTGGCTTTATATATTATTATTATTATTATTATTATTATTATTATTATTATTATTGTTATTATTATGTGGATCGGGGCTTCCCGCCTGCAACGGGCCTTATAGGCTTTATATAGCACGTGAGTTGTCCGTGCGGTTTATAGCGCTTGGGCTAAAGGAGCCCCTCCGGAATCTGCACACACCCCCAGTGAGCGCGATTTATATTATTGAGGGATGAATCTTCCCTGGACATGGATCTTGTCCGAAGTATTATATACCTGGAGATGGATCTTCTGCACGGGCTGGATTGGCCCTACTCGGTACTGGATGACTGATGATCAGTTGATGTGTATATTCCGGGATGGATCTTTCCCGGGTCAGATTGGCCATATATAGTACTGAGTAATTGGGCATGATGAGTGGAATGTGTGAGAAAGCGAGATTGAGTACTCTGAGAGTGTGAGTACATGAGTTCATCTCTGAGATACATTGCATTGATATGCACACATGACATACGGGCATAGAGATGTATTTTTCTCATGATGTACAGTATCACAGCATTTATGATTTCTCACACATGTTAACAGATGGGCATAGTGATGCATTTGTTTTACACTGGTTATCTAGAAAGCAAATAAAACATCTTATTTATCATTGAAAGGATTTTTGGGAAAAATTATTATTTTCAAACTTATTCATATTTTTGGCAACTTCGGTAAACGATTTGGGTTTTCACTGATGTACTTGAAAGGCAAAACTATTTGCAGAAATCATGATTTTGCTGAGCATTTTTATCTCTGAGTTACTTCTTGTATTATTTACTTTACGTTTTTATGAATTGTTGTTGGCTATTGGTGTGGACCCGACCTTGGTACAAGCTCGTCAATTCTTTCAACCTAAGGTTAGGTTTGTTACTTATTGAGTACATGAGGTCGGTTGTACTCATACTACACTTCTGCACCTTGTGTGCAGATGTTGGCTGATGAAGTTGTTGTGTTCGTTGGGAGCTGGATCTGAAGATGTACCTGCGCTCCAGTTGTTGCTGCCTCTTGTTCATAGTAGCCTTAGATTCTTAAAACTCTGTTTATATTCTTTTCAAACAGATGATGTATTTACTTCATACCAGCTTTGTGTACTCTATTCTTAGAAGCTCATGATTCGTACTACCAGTTCTTGGGAAAGTGTATTGGTTTTATATATTTTCGTTTAATTAATTGCCTTATTTATTTCATTGGAGTTGGATAGTTGGAAATTGTCTCACCTAGCAGGTTGGGTTGGATGCCATCACGACTAGTTGGATTTTGGGTCGTGACAAGGTGGTATCAGAGCTCTAGGTTCATAGGTTCTACAAGTCATGAGCAAGTGTCTAGTAGAGTCTTGCCGATCGGTATGATGACGTCCATACCTATCTTCGAGAGGCTCCATGGCATTTAGGATATATACTTCCCATCTTTCTTTCCTTATCGTGCGAAATTGATTCAGCCTGAAACATAATTCTTTGAATTCCTTCCACGCATTCGTATGTGCACATGAGCGCTCAGTATCAGTTATGCATCGCCGACTTGTGATTCTATGAACGAGGTTCGAGATGTGTATTCTGCGTTTTGGTGATGGTCCAGTCTGGAGGACTTGAGGCCATGGTTAGACAGTAGCTTAAGGTCGGTAGCTTCAGTTGTAACTTGTATATTTGGACTCATATGTCCAGTAATGTCCCTACGAATGGAATTTGTGGCTCGATGAGAGGTCAAATAGTTTTGTGATGAGTATGATGTAACTGTGGGATGTGTTAAGATGATTTGAATGTGACGAGAAGTGTTTCCTTGAAATGTAAAAAGGGCCATTGGGTGCTTGATTTTCGTTTTGATATGACGTACAGTTTCTAGCATGAATATTTTGAATGATCTTTCACATTGTTAAATTTTGAGACAAATTAAATTCTCATGTATGGTTAATTAGTTTGGACTCATATAGACTAAGTGATTTCATAGTAATTGTGACTGTGAAAGGGTATAATAAGATACCAATTTGAGGCTACGCATGTGGGTTATCCCCTGCGGAGTAGTCTACGTAGGTGCGTTTCGTATAATTTGAATAGAGAAGGTTTCTTTTCTGCCAGCGGGGCATATGTGTTGAGATTTGAATTTGAATATAGTTGAGAAAGTTGACTTGAGTGTCAAGAGAATGAATACGAGCTTAGCGAATAATTGAGGTATTTTTATGGTTGACGTTGTAAGAGCTTGAGAAGAATTTTCGTTGAACTGACTACGGTATTATGACAGTAATAGAGTATGGATATTGTGAGTTATCGGGTGTTTAAATTTATGGCTTTGAGCCAAGTGGGGGAGTCTGCTATTGACAATCCAATTCATGGTTATGTGTCAAAATTATTGTTTTGGTCGGAGGTGTACTTGGGAATCAGTGATGACTTGCAGGGGTGGAGTTCGAGAATGACTTGAGTAAGAAAATTTCTAGATACGGGTTATATTGCACTTTATGAGTATATGAAAATCATGGGATGAGTGAGTGGTTATATGTGAATAATGTAGTGCGCACGGAGTATGAATTCAATCGGTGGCGTTAAGGTAGGGTTACCTCTTTGAGTGTTGTTGTGCTAATGGGGCACGTGACTTTCAGCCCAGTTGGGCGGTGCAATTACATTTGAGCAGAGTGGATGACTCTCGAGAGGGTTCTATTGGATTCATATAAGTGGGAATTGAATTTTTTTTTCGGATTCGTATATCACTAGAATCGGTTATTTATATTGGATGGTGTCGGGACTTGCGGTAATTCTGCATGACTATAGATTCTACATTTCAGTATAAGAAAGAAAAAAGGGACAATTTTAAATTTACATAATGTCTTTCAGAGTGGATGTCACGGTTTTAGTGCTTTTGGGGAACTTAAAAAGGGAATTCAGCGACTTATGGGCCTTAAAGCGTTATGGTTCTATGCTGGGGTTCGTGGGGGTGAGTTATGGTTAATGATCATGGTGTTTTAGCAAGGAGAAGTAACAATTTGAAGACAAATTCGGAAGGGACCCGGAGAAATAGGACAACTTGGTAGTAGGTTGGATCAGTATAGTAATAGATAATGGATATGATCGGTTCTTTGAGTGCTTATGATGT
>AWOL01S0029964.1:52506-79844 GCA_000715115.1 Nicotiana otophora
CCCCAGGGTAGGGGTAAGGTCTGCGTACACACTACCCTCCCCAGACCCCACTAGTGGGATTATACTGGGTTGTTGTTGTTGTTGTTGTTGTTATATATATATATATATATATATATATATATATATATATCAGGGCTTCCTTCCTGCAGTAGGACTTATAGGCTTTATATAGCACGTGAGTTGTCCGTGCGGTTTATAGCGCTTGGGCTCAAGGAACCCTTCCGGAATCTGCACACACCCCCCGTTAGCGCGGTTGATATTATTGAGGGATGGTTCTTCTCTGGATATGGATCTTGTCCGGAGTATTATATACCTGGAGATGGATCTTCTCTACGGGCTGGATTGTCCCTACTCGGTACTGGGTGACTGATGATCAGTTGATGTGTATATTCCGGGATGGATCTTCCCTCGGCCGGATTGGCCATATACAGTACCGAGTGATTGGGCATGATGAGTGAAATGTGTGAGAAAACGAGATTGAGTACTCTGAGAGTGTGAGTACATGAGTTCATCTCTGAAATACATTGCATTGACATGCACACATGACATACAGGCATAGAGATGTATTTTTCTCATGATGTACGGTATCACATCATTCATGATTTCTCAAACATGTTAACAGATGGGCATAGTGATGCATTTGTTTTACACTGGTTATCTAGAAAGAAAATGAAATATCTTATTTATCATTGAAAGGATTTTTGGGTAAAATTATTATTTTCAAACTTATTTATATTTTTGGCAACTTTGGCAAACGATTTGGGTTTTCACTGATGTACTTGAAAGGCAGAACTATTTTCAGAAATCATGATTTTGTGAGCATTTTTATCTCTGAGTTACTTCTTGTATTATTTGCTTTACGTTATTATGGACTGTTGTTGGCTATTGATGTGGACCCGACTTTGGTACAAGCTCGTCACTACTTTTAACCTAAGGTTAGGTTTGTTACTTATTTAGTACATGGGGTCGGTTGTACTCATACTATACTTCTGCACCTTGCGTGCAGATGTTGACTGCTGAAGTTGTTGTGTTTATTGGGAGCTGGATCTGAAGATGTACTTGCGCTCCGGTTGTTGCTGCCTCTTGTTCATGGTTGCCTTAGATTCTTAAAACTCTGTTTATATACTTTTCAAACAGATGATGTATTTACTTCATACCAACTTTGTATACTCTATTCTTAAAAACTCATGATTTGTACTATCAGTTCTTGGGGAAGTGTATTGGTTTTATATATTTTCTTTTAATTAATTGCCTTATTAATTTTATTGGAATTGGATAGCTGGAAATTGACTTACCTAGTGGGTTGGGTTAGGTGCCATCACGACTAGTTGGATTTTGGGTCGTGACAAGTAGAGAGTACCTAATATGATTGGAGGACATAAAAAGATTTTTATTTCAATAACTCCATTGTTAACGATGGTAAAGCAGAGTAGTATAGGTTACTATCTTGTATTTGCACATTTTTTATGTGTATCGTCTGTATTTTAGAAGGGAAAATATTTCATATAAACATTATCTGTATTTTATGTAGAGGTAAAATACAATTTGTTGATGATAGAACGTAACTCGTAAATATTTTCTAAAATAGTTATAATAAAGAAAGGAAAAAGCAATTTTTCTATATCGTTCACCTTTTTTGTACTAATTGTACTTGAATTAAGTTGATCGGATTTATTTTATCTTACATAATTTATATGAACAACTTGAGTAGGCATAACTATTAGTAATTTTACTTATAAAATATAGGCAAAAGTAATCTTGAATTAATAAGAGTTTTAATTGATATGAGTTAAAATGCCTAACCTATTTTCTGAATAATCAATTTTGAATTAACAATTTATATGAAATATTGTCTATCAAGATGAAGGTCTATTGGCGTATTACGTAACTCAAAGAACAAACTAAAGGTTAGAAAGTTTAACTTAAATTACAAGTAAGTTTACCTTCGCACACCTTGACAGGCTCAAGAGTTTATGAAAAGAATGTGCCACGTTGACTTCTTCGACAACGTCAATAACCCTAAAAAGAGTTTTATGGTCTTTCCCCCTAAAAAAATTACTGAATCCTAAATCTAAACATAGAAAAGAACTAAACCTAAACAAAAGACACGGCAATACAATCTACTAATTGCCAACAAATTCTAAACATATAATGAATCCTCATTAGTTGCAGAATCTTAAACTTTAGTAAGAAAGAAAAGTTGCACTCAACAAAATAAAAGGCAATAAAACGGCACTTTTTTATTTTTCTTTCAAATTTTGTTTATTATTGTTTGTAATTATAATTTTATCCAACGTAAAATTTACTTACGAGGGATAAGACGAACAATATTTCGATAAGGATTTCGTGCTTTTAATATAGTATAGATACATATAAAAAGATATAGAAAAATTCCAAAGATTGCCAAGTTTTTCAAAGATTTTTTTTTTCTGGAATATTTTGTTTTGTTAGTAATTATTTCTTTTGAAAGTTTTCAGATTCTTTTTTTGGTTGAAGCGTTTTCATAAATAAAAAAAATTCTAATGCAAACACGTACATAAAAAGAGAATATACCATATTTGTGTTGCACAAAGATATCCTCAGTCTCAAATTATTAAGAAGAAGAAAACGCTTAATCATATAGAAGAGTGGCCTTTGGCGTTGGAAAATGATTGGGTTTGAATTTTATTCCGTTTACAAAAATACTAAGCATGAATAAAGAAAATCGCGTTACCTAAAGTTTGTTTTAAAATATTGAACCTTTGATTTCTAGTCTTTATGCCAATTCAAATAAGGAAATATATGAGTAAAATTTTAATTAATATTTTAATTCCTAAATATTAGAAGTTTCTACATAGTTTAAATAAAGAAAGATTTAATAATTAGAATTTTATTTTATTTTAAAGTCCTAAAAATTAGGAAAATAATTAAAAATTATAATTTTGTCCAATATGGAATCTGTTTTTAAAGGGTAAAAAATGTGAACGACATTTTGTTAAAGGTTTTCGTGCTTTTAATATAGCAATATAGGTATAGATAGATAGATAGATAGATAGATAGATAGATAGATAGATATAAATACATAGATAGAAAAAAGGAGCAAATGAAGTTTTCTCTTCGGCGCTAAAACGCGAGTTTGAATCAGTTGAGCCAATAGATTCTGGACACGTAATGCTTTAACAAAAAAAACGAATTTCCCTTTAACGTTTCCAATTCTGTCAATATGGTTTTTCCCCTGACGGGAAACCTCATTTTCTAAACGATTTTTGGGTTCGCAAGATTATCATAAGTCACTAAATTCTGAGCCCTTGCCAGAGGTATTACCCTCTGAATTGGCATGTTTGGCATTATTATTATTATTATTATTATTATTATTATTTGAGAGTCAAATGAATTCTTTTACTATGATTTCTTAATACTTTATCATACACCTCACATTTTATAATATTTTATGCTATTATTAAATATATATAAGTTTTATTTAAAAAATTAATATTTAATTTACGCAAAAAAGGATTAAATAATTCTCGTACTTTGTTTCCCGTCACTATAATTTTGAACAAGAAGAAGTAGAAAAATGATTCATTTCATATATCTTTTATTTTATAAGCATATGCAAAGAAGACAATGAAAAGGACAAAATGAAGTCCTGTTATCTTTTTCCTAAGGCAGATGTCAAGGAATCAAGCTTAGGTTTTTGTCATGTTAAATGGATACATCTTAGATTAGATTGGTGTCATTTTAATTTAAAGGTAGTTTTGTTTCCTCAAATTAATGCTTTCGTTTCGAGTTCACAACTCATTTTAGGATCAGTTTCCTACCAAACTCACTAATTTTAATTAAGGAATCGAACAAAACAAGAAACATTCCAAACCAACAAAAAGATAAAGAACATTTCGAATGGGCATCAAATTACACGTATATATAGAGAATATACCAAGCATATTTTTTGAAATTTGGATTACTATGGGTGTTTACCCGAAAAATGGATAGAGTTGAATTTATACGTAGTTCTAAGGATACATGGTATAACTTGGTATAAATCGAAAAAGTAAGTAGAAATATATTGAATATTGACCATAAAAAGGGAATGAAATACAAACCAAGTTGAGTAGGGAATGATTTATAAACAAGCAAGATGAATCAATGTCCAAAACCCCAAAAAGGATAATCTTTACTATGTGTGTAAATCTCAATAATTTTTGAATATGAGGGTGTATCAATGTATGCTTCTCTGGATGTTCAATCTCCTCCCGTACAGAAACGATATCCACCCTTAATATAGTGAAAAAAATCCTACTTTGGATACAATAAAAATACATAGTAGGGATTACATGATAGATTAGTTAATTATCGTTTCCTTAATTCCCGCCAAGATTCTCTTCCTTAGTGCAGCTACAACGGCTCTTTGTCTCTTAGCTTGATCTTGATCGGTCTTGGTATTGGTCGATCTCTGGATCTCGAGCTCGATATTGACTCGAGCTCGATATTGATCGGTCCCTGAATCTTGAGCTCGATAACCTGGCTTTACTTCTTATCTCGATGTTACAAGGACGACCCTCGGTTCATCACGTTCTAACCTTGATTAATTACATGAAGAGCAACCTCGGATTTGACCGTATATAGATAGTCCCCTCATTTATCGGAAAGAATATGGCGAGAAATGATCTGATTTTTCAACAATATGACTAGATATACACTGACGTCTGCATCGAGCCCGAAAATAACGTATGTGCCAAATGTCTCGTCGGTTCAGTTACCAAGGCATTAAATGTGTGTCAGACGATGGTCGGCCATTGCAGATTTTGAACCGTCATTGCCAAATCTATAAATAGCCCTCTTCCTTCATCATTTTAAACTTTTACTTTCAACTCTTCTCATTCTATCCTTCACAGTTTTTCGTCTTCTCCAAAATTATCTATTTTCAGGTTCGGAAAAGTTCTTTGTTTGTTCTTCATCAAACACCGAAATATTTTAATTTCCCGTCTTCTTTGTTCTTTGAAAACCTAGATGGCCAAGATATCTAAAACTGTTCCTCAGAAAGAGGCTACTTCCTCATCTCGGCCGGCCGGTCAGAAAACGGTGGTGGAGCCACGCCTTGAAGAACTCATTCCTGGGGCGTGTATTATTGATTTTGATTTTAAAGTGGACAAACCTTCTTTGGTTGCCGGTCGATGCGAGCCGGTATCGAGATACATATGCTCGATACCAAAAAGTCTCCTCGATTTGGTGAAGAAATACTGTAATTGTTTAAACAAGGAGGTCGTGATACCGACACTAGAGGAATCGATCACTACTCACGTGAAACGGCATCTGAGTGTTTACACTTACCTTTTCACGTTGGGTCCTCTCGATCCAGTCATCATCGACTATTTCAAGAAATATCAGGTGACCCTCGGTCAAATTCATCCTTCTTTCTAGAGGATCATAATCTTGATCCGTTTCTTTGTGAGCAAAATAGATGGGCTTCACTTCACCCTCGACCACCTCATAAGATTATACAGCCCTTGACATTACCGAGGCGGGCTAATAAATCTTCAACGTCGTGCCACGAAGGTGTTCACCTCGAGTATAGATGAAGACAAGGATCGGGGCTGGAAGGGTCGATTTGTTCGAGTGGAGACCTCGGACCTGATCTCGACTGAGAGCATGCCGTTTCTTGAGAAATGAAACGTGAGTATGATCCCGTTTTAAATTTCTATTTGTTCTTTTACTTCTTTATCCTTTCTTATTAGTGTCTTTCTTGATAGAACCGTTGTTTGGATGCCGGGAGCGATTCCCCACCTCGAGCACTGGGTAAAAAACCTAGTCTCGACGTCATCATTTGCCGAGCGCTCATGGCGCGATTTGTCGAAGGGTCGATGGGAAGCTCGTACCCATTGTAAGCTTTTATCTTGGCTCACCGATCTGTTCTAGTATTTTTTCGGGCATAAGTTTTAATCACTTTCCTTTCTTTGTAGGTCTCGAAAAAGATGCAGTTTTGAGACCCCCATGAGGTGATGAAAAAATTCTACCGCCTATCTCAAAACCGGAGAAGGTGTTTAACAGAAAAAGGGCCTCGGACTCCGAGGGTCGGAAACCCAAAAAGAGAGTGGCTCGAAAACCCAAGGTGAACATAATCCCTTTGACTATGGAGTCGTTCTTGAGTCTAAGGGACGAAGAAGAAGAAGAAAGTGATTCTGGGATGTTGGCTCGTGCCCGTGCTAGCACCGATACCCAGAATACTTCGGTATCAGTGGGAGTTGATACTGCTCCGACCATGTTTGATGAGGTCAGGGAGGGGACTTCGACCCAAGTTCCTGAGCCTTTAGAGACCGAGGATCTTTTACCTTGGGGTAAAGAGACCGTCAAAGAGGCGGCGAATGTCGGTGCGCAAACTGAGCTTGGGGCTCCCGAAGATAGAGGCGGTGCCCTAAAAGACCTACTCGGGGCGATAGAGATCGGTGATTCCCCCTCTTTCCCTTCTTTCTCCCAATCGATAAAACGTGATGCTCAAGATGTGGGAACCTGTCACGGGGAAAGAGCCCACGGAGGGGAGGATCCTTTCCATGGTTATTTTATCGGTGTAGAAGACATCACCGGTTCGAGTGACTCGGAGGCTCCGAAAAAGAGCTCGAGCAAGGTGGGAGTGCCTTGCCTTTTTAACTAAGCCCAAAAAGCCCTGAACCGGGTAAGTGTATATTTTCTTTGCTAATTTTCATACTTGTGTTTTCCTTTCCTTGCATAATCCCTTCTTATTTTCGTAGGCTTCTGCGCTTCATCATGAGGTATTTCTTCAATCTCGAGGGGAGCTGAGCCGGTAAAAGGTCAAAGTTCGAAGGCTTACCGAGGAGAGAGATGCCTTAAAGCTTCTCGGTTGGCAGACAGAAGGAGAAGTAAAAAGACTTCAGGCCGTGCTGGAAGTATCTCAGAAAGAACAAACTGAGCTGGCTGAGCAGGTACAAAGAATCTTTGGTTTTAATGATATTGACTCGGAATTGATGGCTAATAACTCGATCCCGCAGGTTGAGCAAAAGCTCGAAGTGATTAGGCAGCTTCATGCTAAAGTGGATGTAGTGAAATAGGAGGCCGAGGAGTGGAAGAAGAACATGGACCGCCTCGCCTTAGAGAAAAAGACTGCCCGAACACAACTGGCTTCGGCTGAGGTCCAACTCCGAAGCTTAAAAGAGAAAACCTTGGTGCAAGCAAAGAATATCGAGGAGTTCCAGTCTCAGTTGGGCTCAATGACTTCTGATCGAGAGAGACTAGCCTCAGAACTGGCAGCGGCCAAATCGGAGGGCGAAATAGCCATGGCTAATGCTGATGCAATGGTGGTTGTTTATCGGTCTGATGCTGAAGCCGCTCAGGTTCGAGCAAAAGAGGTTGTCGAGGCTGCTCAAGCTCGAGCAAATTGGATTGCCGAGCATGCTAAATGCTAATCTCGGAGTGAGACTCTAGAGGAGATCCACGCTCGTGGCTTCGATCTTACAGACGAGATCGAGAATGCAAAAGATCTTGAAGCCGAAGCCAGAGTATTGGCCTTTCCCGATGATGATGATATCGGGAGTATGAGCGGTTCTGAGAACGAAGGAGGCCTCGAGGTTAAATATGCTCCTCCTCGAAGGACTAAGTCCTTTTATTATTTTTCTTCTTTCTTTTAAGACCGTTTTGGTCTTTTGTAGAAAAACTTGATCGGGCCATGGTGCCCTTGTAAATGATTTCTGGTATATATAAACCTTTCTTTCTTTTATGGCCTCTGAATCGTTTGCCTTGTTAATTTATACAAAGGCCAAAAAGTGCCTTAGCACGGGATAATTACTTGAAGGTCCGAGTGAATGTTCGAACTCGGCCTTTTCTTGTAGGTAGTCCCCGAGTGAATGTTCGAACTCGAACTGAGATAGCTTTTAGACTCGACGAATAGAGTTCAAGTTAAATGATTTGCTCAAATTCAAGCTAAGGTAGTCTTTAGGCCTTTTCGGTCGAGTGAGAGTGATTTCTCGAACTTGAACTAAGGTAGCCCTTAGGCTTTATGGTCGAGTGAGTGTTTGCTCGAACTCGAATTAAGGTAGCCCTTAGGCTTTTCAGTCGAGTGAGTGTTTGCTCGAACTCGAATTAATGTAGCCCTTAGGCTTTACGATCGAGTGAGAGTGATTTCCTGAACTTGAACTTGAACTAAGGTAGCCCTTAGGCTTTATGGTCGAGTAAGTGTTTGCTCGAACTCGAATTAAGGTAGCCCTTAGCCTTTTCAGTCGGGTGAGTGTCTGCTCGAACTCAAATTAAGGTAGCCTTCAGGCTTTTCAGTCGAGTGAGTTTTTGCTCAAACTCGAATTAAGGTAGCCCTTAGGCTTTTCAGTCGAGTGAGTGTTTTCTCGAACTCGAATTAAGGTAGCCCTTAGGCTTTACAGTCGAGTGAGTGTTTGCTCGAACTCAAATTAGGGTAGCTCTTAGGCTTTTCAGTCGAGTTAATGTTTGTTCGAACTCAAATTAAGGTAGCCTTAGGCTTTACGGTCGAGTGAGTGTTTGCTTGAACTAGAATTAGGTTAGCCCTTAGGCTTTTCAGTCGAGTGAATGTTTGCTCGAACTCGAATTAAGGTAGCCCTTAGGCTTTATGGTCGAGTGAGTGTTTCCTCGAACTTGAATTAGGGTAGCCCTTAGGCTTTTCAGTCGAGTGAGTGTTTGCTCGAACTCGAATTAAGGTAGCCCTTAGGCTTTATGGTCGAGTGAGTGTTTCCTCGAACTTGAATTAGGGTAGCCCTTAGGCTTTTCAGTCGAGTGAGTGTTTGCTCGAACTCGAATTAAGGTAGCCCTTAGGCTTTATGGTCGAGTGAGTGTTTCCTCGAACTTGAATTAGGGTAGCCCTTAGGCTTTTCAGTCGAGTGAGTGTTTGCTCGAACTCGAATTAAGGTAGCCCTTAGGCTTTATGGTCGAGTGAGTGTTTCCTCGAACTTGAATTAGGGTAGCCCTTAGGCTTTTCAGTCGAGTGAGTGTTTGCTCGAACTCGAATTAAGGTAGCCCTTAGGCTTTATGGTCGAGTGAGTGTTTCCTCGAACTTGAATTAGGGTAGCCCTTAGGCTTTTCAGTCGAGTGAGTGTTTGCTCGAACTCGAATTAAGGTAGCCCTTAGGCTTTATGGTCGAGTGAGTGTTTCCTCGAACTTGAATTAGGGTAGCCCTTAGGCTTTTCAGTCGAGTGAGTGTTTGCTCGAACTCGAATTAAGGTAGCCCTTAGGCTTTATGGTCGAGTGAGTGTTTCCTCGAACTTGAATTAGGGTAGCCCTTAGGCTTTTCAGTCGAGTGAGTGTTTGCTCGAACTCGAATTAAGGTAGCCCTTAGGCTTTATGGTCGAGTGAGTGTTTCCTCGAACTTGAATTAGGGTAGCCCTTAGGCTTTTCAGTCGAGTGAGTGTTTGCTCGAACTCGAATTAAGGTAGCCCTTAGGCTTTATGGTCGAGTGAGTGTTTCCTCGAACTTGAATTAGGGTAGCCCTTAGGCTTTTCAGTCGAGTGAGTGTTTGCTCGAACTCGAATTAAGGTAGCCCTTAGGCTTTATGGTCGAGTGAGTGTTTCCTCGAACTTGAATTAGGGTAGCCCTTAGGCTTTTCAGTCGAGTGAGTGTTTGCTCGAACTCGAATTAAGGTAGCCCTTAGGCTTTATGGTCGAGTGAGTGTTTCCTCGAACTTGAATTAGGGTAGCCCTTAGGCTTTTCAGTCGAGTGAGTGTTTGCTCGAACTCGAATTAAGGTAGCCCTTAGGCTTTATGGTCGAGTGAGTGTTTCCTCGAACTTGAATTAGGGTAGCCCTTAGGCTTTTCAGTCGAGTGAGTGTTTGCTCGAACTCGAATTAAGGTAGCCCTTAGGCTTTATGGTCGAGTGAGTGTTTCCTCGAACTTGAATTAGGGTAGCCCTTAGGCTTTTCAGTCGAGTGAGTGTTTGCTCGAACTCGAATTAAGGTAGCCCTTAGGCTTTATGGTCGAGTGAGTGTTTCCTCGAACTTGAATTAGGGTAGCCCTTAGGCTTTTCAGTCGAGTGAGTGTTTGCTCGAACTCGAATTAAGGTAGCCCTTAGGCTTTATGGTCGAGTGAGTGTTTCCTCGAACTTGAATTAGGGTAGCCCTTAGGCTTTTCAGTCGAGTGAGTGTTTGCTCGAACTCGAATTAAGGTAGCCCTTAGGCTTTATGGTCGAGTGAGTGTTTCCTCGAACTTGAATTAGGGTAGCCCTTAGGCTTTTCAGTCGAGTGAGTGTTTGCTCGAACTCGAATTAAGGTAGCCCTTAGGCTTTATGGTCGAGTGAGTGTTTCCTCGAACTTGAATTAGGGTAGCCCTTAGGCTTTTCAGTCGAGTGAGTGTTTGCTCGAACTCGAATTAAGGTAGACCTTAGGCTTTATGGTCGAGTGAGTGTTTCCTCGAACTTGAATTAGGGTAGCCCTTAGGCTTTTCAGTCAAGTGAGTATTTTCTTAAACTAGAATTAATGTAGACCTTATGTTTTACGGTCGAGTGAGTGTTTGCTCGAACTCAAATTAGGGTAGCCCTTAGGCTTTTCAGTCGACTGAATGTTTGCTCGAACTCAAATTAATGTAGCCCTTAGGCTTTATGGTCGAGTGAATGTTCGCTCGAACTCGAATTAGGGTAGACCTTAGGCTTTACGGTCGAGTGAGTATTTGCTCGAACTCGAATTAAGGTAGCCCTTATGTCACGACCCAATATCCAAAAAAGGCCGTGATGGCGCCGGACACCACTGTCATGCAAGCCAACCATAATCAATTAACTTAATTACCCATTTTAGTATTTTTGAAATAAAAATTTCTTTAATGAAATTGTAAAGATAAAACTCATAGAGTAAATGATACATATTTTTAGCAACTAAATTTCTAAACAATTCACAACCATTCTCAAAATCCGATGTCACAAGTGCATGAGCATTTACTAGGGAATTAAAATAAAATACAGCATCTGTCTAGAATACAAATTAGACATGAAAATATAATAACTCTGGAGGAGACTCTGTTAGCTGCGGATCGTAATATAGAATACAGCTCACTTATGTCCCCACAATTATTAACCATACCTCTGCGCCCACAAGGCTGCTATACATATATGTACCTGCACAATAAAATATGCAGCAAGTGCAGTATGAGTACGAAAACAACGTATACCCAGTAAATACCAAGCCTAATCTTGAAGTGGTAGAGACGAGATAGCCGATTTTGACACTCACCATGGGTCAATAATTATAATTAAAATAAAACTAGAATATCTAAATCAACATGATTCACAGAATTTACAATAATTTATTTAACCAGCAGAAATAATCAAATTCCTTCAAATGCAACAATTCTCAATATATTAATTAAATTCCTTCAATTCAAATAATTTTTAATTTATCAATTAATCTCATTTACAGGAATAACAATTAATTCCTTAACAAGCAGGAATAATAATTTATTAAATTTCAAGGATTCTCCAATTTATCAATTAGGTTCACAAGCTGAAATAAACTATTAAGGTATCGTATAATTATTATTATTAAGCATGATTTCTGCCAAGGACGTACGGCCCGTTCCAGAGTGTCGTGTACACTGCCGAGGGACGTGCGGTACGATTCATAGATGCATCTATCCTGCCGAGACGTTCGGCCCGCTCCACAAGAAAGGAGGATATTTTCTTATGTACCTCCGGGTAGAGAGTATATTTATTAAAGATAAATTCGAGAGGAAGAATAATTTCTTTTAACAATTAATTAATTTAAACAGAAAATCAAGCATATGAGATTTTCATCCTTTAATATCTTTATCTGGCAATTCACAATATATTCATATATATCAATTAATATTAATTAAACAAAGAATACAATGTACACATGTAATTCATACTTTGAGTCATAAACTACCCGGACTTTAGCATTAATAGTAGCTCCGCACGGACTTTAGCATTAATAGTAGCTACGCACGAACTTTAGCATTAATAGCAGCAACAATTATTCAATTTAATCCCTATGGGGTAATGTCCCCCTCACAAGACCAGACAAGAGACTTACCTCGTTTCAAAGTCCACTTTTCGATTACCACGTCGCGTTGAATTTTTGATTCGGTGCCGAAAGATCCGAAACTATCCAAATATTATACACAATAATTAATATATGCTAAATGATTTGAAATTTATCTATTAAATAAATTATCTTATCCAAAATGGTAAAATTTCTAAAATTCACCCCGGGCCCATGTGCTCGGATTCTGGAAATTTTCGATTGAAAACGTTACCCATAATCTCAATTTCTTAAATATATAATTTCTACCCAATTCTAAAACTATTTTCGTGGTTAAAATCTCATTTTTATAAAAATCTAGGGTTTTCATCTAAATTTTTGATTTCTAAGATTTAATATTTATAATCTACCTATAATCTATGTATTTAACTCAAGGGGTGTGGAATTAACTTACCTTTCAATTGATAGTTGAAACCCCCTTCTCAAGAGCTCTGAAATCGCCCAACAATGGATGAAAAATAGAAAGAAATGGACTGAGTTTTCATCCGTTTTAAGATTCTGCCCAGACAGTTTTTTCGCACCTGCGGAAGGAGTACCGCACATGTGGCTTTCACACCTGCGGAAATTCCTCGCAGGTGCGCATTTTCCCTCTTTTCCTGGTTCCGCACCTGCGGAAGAAGAGCTCAATTCTGCGCAAGCGCAGGTGCGCCCATTCCTTCGCACCTGCACATCCCTCCACTTCTGCGCACAAGACCTTCGCACCTGCACGTTTGCAGGTGCGCCAAATTACCCCGCATTTGCGATGGATAGGCCGGCTCCTCTCTTTCGCACCAGCTGCGAGCTCGCAGCTGAGGCTGTCCAAGCACAGGTGCGATTATGACAGTAGCTAGGAGCTTCAGTCCTTGCTCAATTTCTCAAAATTGGTTCGAGCCTCGTCCGGTTAACACTCAGGACCCCCGGGGCCCCGCCCGAATATACCAACAGGTTTGAAATCATAAAACGGACTCGCTCGAACTCTCGGAACATATAAACCAACATAAAATCTAAGAATCATACCCTAAACCAAATTGATTCAAACTTAAGAATTTCAAGTTCTTCAATTTACTTCCAATGTGCCGAAATATACTTAAACTACTCAGAATGACACAAAAATTTGCGTGCAATTCTTAAATCACTATACGGAACCTAAATCCACTCAGGTTCGAGCAAAAGAGGTTGCCGAGGCTGCTCAATATCGAGCAAATTGGATTGCCGAGCATGTTAAATGCTAATCTCGGAGTGAGACTCTAGAGGAGATCCACGCTCGTGGCTTCGATCTTACAGCCGAGATCGAGAATGCAAAAGAGCTCGAAGCCGAAACCAGAGTGTTGGCCTTTCCCGATGATGATGATATCGGGAGTATGAGCGGTTCTGAGAACGAAGGAGGCCTCGAGGTTAAAGATGCTGCTCCTCGAGAGGACTAAGTCCTTTTATTATTTTTCTTCTTTCTTTTAAGACCGTTTTGGTCTTTTGTAGAAATACTTGATCGGGCCATGGTGCCCTTGTAAATGATATCTCGTATATATAAACCTTTCTTTCTTTTATGGCCTCTGAATCTTTTGCCTTTCTTGTTAATTTATACAAAGGCCAAAAAGTGCCTTAGCACGGGATAATTACTTGAAGATCCGAGTGAATGTTCGAACTCGACCTTTTCTTATAGGTAGTTCCTGAGTGAATGTTTGAACTCGAACTAAGATAGCTTTTAGACTCGACGAATAGAGTTCAAGTGAAATGATTTGCTCAAATTCGAGCTAAAGTAGTCTTTAGGCCTTTTCGGTCGAGTGAGAATGATTTCGCGAACTTGAACTAAGGTAGCCTTTAGGCTTTATGGTCGAGTGAGTGTTTGCTCGAACTCGAATTAAGGTAGCCCTTAGGCTTTTAAGTCGAGTGAGTGTTTGCTCGAACTCGAATTAATGTAGCTCTTAGGCTTTACGGTCGAGTGAGAGTGATTTCTTGAACTCGAACTAAGGTAGCCCTTAGGCTTTATGGTCGAGTGAGTGTTTGCTCGAACTCGAATTAAGGTAGCCATTAGCCTTTTCAGTCGGGTGAGTGTCTGCTCAAACTCAAATTAAGGTAGCCCTCAGGCTTTTCAGTCGAGTGAGTGTTTTCTCAAACTCGAATTAAGGTAGCCCTTAGGCTTTTCAGTCGAGTGAGTGTTTGCTCGAACTCGAATTAAGGTAGCCCTTAGGCTTTACAGTCGAGTGAGTGTTTGCTCGAACTCAATTTAGGGTAGCCCTTTGGCTTTTCAGTCGAGTGAGTATTTGTTCGAACTCAAATTAAGGTAGCCCTTAGGCTTTACGGTCGAATGAGTGTTTGCTTGAACTTGAATTAGGTTAGCCCTTAGGCTTTGCAGTCGAGTGAATGTTTGCTCGAACTCGAATTAAGGTAGCCCTTAGGCTTTATGGTCGAGTGAGTGTTTGCTCGAACTCGAATTAGGGTATCCCTTAGGCTTGTCAGTCGAGTGAGTGTTTTCTCGAACTCGAATTAAGGTAGCCCTTAGGATTTTCAGTCGAGTGAGTGTTTGCTCGAACTCGAATTAAGGTAGCCCTTAGGCTTTATGGTCGAGTGAGTGTTTGCTCGAACTCGAATTAGGGTATCCCTTAGGCTTGTCAGTCGAGTGAGTGTTTTCTCGAACTCGAATTAAGGTAGCCCTTAGGATTTTCAGTCGAGTGAGTGTTTGCTCGAACTCGAATTAAGGTAGCCCTTAGGCTTTATGGTCGAGTGAGTGTTTGCTCGAACTTGAATTAGGGTAGCCCTTAGGCTTTTCAGTCAAGTGAGTATTTTCTTAAACTAGAATTAATGTAGACCTTATGTTTTACGGTCGAGTGAGTGTTTGCTCGAACTCAAATTAGGGTAGCCCTTAGGCTTTTCAGTCGACTGGATGTTTGCTCGAACTCGAATTAATGTAGCCCTTAGTCTTTATGGTCGAGTGAATGTTCGCTTGAACTCGAATTAGGGTAGCCCTTAGGCTTTACGGTCGAGTGAGTATTTGCTCGAACTCGAATTAAGGTAGCCCTTATGTCACGACCCAAAATCCAAAAAAGGCCGTGATGGCGCCGGACACCACTGTCAGGAAAGCCAACCATAATCAATTAACTTAATTACCCATTTTAGTATTTTTGAAATAAAAATTTCTTTAATGAAATTGTAAAGATAAAACTCATAGAGTAAATGATACATAGTTTTAGCAACTAAATTTCTATATAATTCACAACCATTCTCAAAATCCGATGTCACAAGTGCATGAGCATTTACTAGGGAATTAAAATAAAATACAGCATCTATCTAGAATACAAATTAGATAGGAAAATATAATAACTCTGGAGGAGACTCTGTTAGCTGCGGATCGTAATATAGAATACAGCTCACTTATGTCCCCACAATTATTAACCACACCTCTGCGCCCACAAGGCTGCTATACATATATGTACCTGCACAATAAAATATGTAGCAAGTGCAGTATGAGTACAAAAATAACGTGTACCCAGTAAATACCAAGCCTAATCTTGAAGTGGTAGAGACGAGATAGTCGACTTTGACACTCTCTATGGGTCAATAATAATAATTGAAATAAAACTAGAATATCTAAATCAACATGATTCACAGAATTTACAATAATTTATTTAACCAGCAGAAATAATCAAATTCCTTCAGATGCAACAATTCTCAATATATTAATTAAATTCCTTCAATTCAAATAATTTCTAATTTATCAATTAATCTTATTTACAGGAATAACAATTAATTCCTTAACAAGCAGGAATAATAATTCATTAAATTCCAAGGATTCTCTAATTTATCAATTAGCTTCGCAAGCTTAAATAAACTATTAAGGTATCGTGTAATTATTATTATTAAGCATGATTTCTGCCAAGGACGTACGACCCGTTCCAGAGTGTCGTGTATACTGCCGAGGGACGTGCGGTACGATTCATAGATGCATCTATTCTGCCGAGACGTTCGGCCCGCTCCACAAGAAAGGAGGATATTTTCTTATGTACCTCCGAATAGAGATTATATTTATTAAAGATAAATTTGGGAGGAAGAACAATTTCTTTTAACAATTAATTAATTTAAACAGAAAATCAAGCATATGAGATTTTCATCCTTTAATATCTTTATCTGATAATTCACAATATATTCATATATATCAATTAATATTAATTAAACAAAGAATACAATGTACACATATAATTCATGCTTTAAGTCATAAACTACCCGGACTTTAGCATTAATAGTAGCTACGCACGGATTTTAGCATTAATAGTAGCATTTATAGTAGCTACGCACTAACTTTAGCATTAATAGTAGCAACAATTATTCAATTTCATCCATATGGGGTAATTTCACCCTCACAAGACTAGACAAGAGACTTACCTCGTTTTAAAGTCCACTTTTCGATTACCACGTCGCGTTGAATTCTTGATTCGGTGCCGAAAGATCCGAAACTATCCAAATATTATACACAATAATTAATATATGCTAAATGATTCGAAATTTATCTATTAAATAAATTACCTTATCCAAAATGGTAAAAATTTTAAAATTCACCTCGGGCCCACGTGCTCGGATTCTGGAACTTTTCGGATGAAAACGTTACCCATAATCTCAATAACTTAAATATATAATTTCTACCCAATTCCAAAACTATTTTCATGGTTAAAATCTCATATTTTTATAAAAATCTAGATTTTTCATCTAAATCTTTGATTTCTAAGATTTACTAGTTATAATCTACCTATAATCTATGTATTTAACTCAAGGGGTGTGGAATTAATTTACCTTTCAATTGATAGTTGAAACCCCCTTCTCAAAAGCTCTGAAATCGCCCAACAATGGATGAAAAATAGAAAGAAATAGACTGAGTTTTCATCCGTTTTAAGGTTCTGCCCAGACAGGTTTTTCGCACCTGCGGAAGGAGTACCGCACATCTGGCTTTCACACCTGCGGAAATTCCTCGTATGTGCGCATTTTCCCTCTTTTCTTGGTTCCGCACCTGCGGAAGAAGAGCTCAATTCTACGCAAGCGCAGGTGCGCCCATTCCTTCGCACCTGCACATCCCTCCACTTCTGCGCACAAGACCTTCGCACTTGTGCGTTTGCAGGTGCGCCAAATTACTCCGCATTTGCGATGGATAGGCAGGCTCCTCTCTTTCGCACCTGCGATTGGTGGCTCGCAGCTGCGGCTGTCCAAGCGCAGATGCGATTATGACAATAGTTGGGCGCTTCAGTCCTTGCTCAATTTCCCAAAATTGGTTCGAGCCTCGTCCAGTTAACACTCAGGACCCCCGAGGTCCCGCCCAAATATACCAACAGGTTTGAAATCATAAAACGGACTCGCTCGAACTCTCGGAACGTATAAACCAACATAAAATCTAAGAATTATACCCTAAACCAAATTGATTCAAACTTAAGAATTTCAAGTTCTTCAATTTACTTCCAATGTGCCGAAATATACTTAAACCACTCGGAATGACACAAAACTTTGCGTGCAAGTCTTAAATCACCATACGGAACTATTCACAAACTCGAAATTCCAAACGGACTTCAATTACTCAGAATCCTACTCCAAACCAAATTTAAGGAATTTTAAACCTTCAAATAGTTAATGTTTACTATTAAGCGTCAAAATGCTGTCGGGTTATCCAAAACCCGATTCAAATTTACGTCCAAGTACAAAATCATCATACGAACCTATTAGAGCCGTCAAATCTCGATTCCGGGGTCATTTTCTCGAAATGTTGACTGATGTCAAACTTGTCCATTTAAAGCTAACTTAAAGAACCAAGTATTCCGATTTCAGCTCACACACTTCCAAATCCTGAACCAACCATCCCCGCAAGTCATAAATCATTTAAAACACATACGGGAAGTTTTATTTAGGGGAACGGAGTTCTAACAGTCAAAATGACCGGTTGGGTCGTTACACCTTAGGCTTTATTCGTAGTCTCGATTCGGGGTTATGGTTCGAACTCTGGTCATGGTTGGCCCTTAAGCCTGTTTGCATAATTGATCGAGAATATGAAGCAGAAGATTATTTCTGAGATATGAGATGTTATTAGAGAAGAAATTTCTCTTTATAAGTCATCATACATGCGTTCATGATTTGTGCCAGGGCTCGAGCAAACTATGCGGGCATTTGACCATTTGGCCCTTACAAACTTTTCCTATCGACACCCTACTGCCATGAAGTAATTTCCTTGCATCGATCTTGCTATATTCGAGTGTAATGTCCCCCAGTATTCGAGGTTGATTGTAAAGAGGCTTCAGATACTGTTAAATTGTTCTAAGTTAGCACGATCAATGGTTGCCTCATTAAAAACCTTACCGAAAAACCCATTTGGGACAAAATCGGTCTAAGGGAAAAAGAGTGCAACACATGCTTTCATACCTAAAGACTTTGAGTTAAAGAATCCATCCCCATTTTTGGTTGAACACCTGCAAGGGTTAATTTCGAAATATGAATGAACATGGGAGAGTCGTACCTTAGCAACAGTATCGTTTTAGGTGCGACACGTTCTAATTGCTCGGTAGTTGTTTGTCGTTTATCACTCCAAGTTTGTAGGATCCTTTTCCGACGATTTCTAGAACCTGATATGGTCCTTCCCAGTTTGGATCCAGTTTCCCTTCATTCGATTTCGGGTGTTGAGGGTGACTTTCCTCAGTACCAAGTCCCCGATTTTGAAATGTCGAAGATTGGTTCTTCGATTGTAGTATATTTCGATCCGCTATTTTTGGGCGGCCAATCGGACGAGAGCGGCCTATCGCCTTTCGTCCAATAATTCCAGGCTCGTGTTCATGATCTAGTTATTCGACTCCTTTGTAGCATATTGAAACAAGATGCTAGGTTCTCCGACCTCAAACGGGATCAAAGCTTCAGCGCCATAGACCAACGATAATGGCGTTGCTCCAGTTCTGGATTTTGATGTTGTGCGATATGCCCATAGGACCTAGGGTAGTGTTTCTCTCTGTTTTCCCTTGGCGTTGGTCAATCTCTTCTTAAGATTTTGGATGATGGTTTTGTTGGTCGATTCAGCTTGTCCATTTCCGCTGGGATGGTATGGTGTGGATAGGATCCTTTTGATCTTGTGATCCTCGAGAAATATAGTTACTTTGTTGCCGATGAATTATTTTCCATTATCACATATAATCTAGGATGGCATCCCAAATTACCATATGATGTGGTCCCAAATAAAATCTATCACTTCTTTTTCTCTGACTTTCTCGAAAGCTTGAGTTTCAACCCATTTAGAGAAATAATCAGTCATAAACAAAATAAACTGAGCTTTACCTTGGGCTGAAGGGAGGGGGCCGACGATGTCCATTCCTTATTTCATGAAAGACCATGGAGATAGGACCGAGTGGAGTAGCTTCCCGGGTTGATGAATCATGGGCACATATCTTTGGCATTTGTCGCATTTTCGAACAAACGCCTTCGCATCTTTGCTCATATCGGTCCAATAATACCCTGCTCTGATTGCTTTGTGGACCAGCGAATCGGCACCAGAATGATTTCCACAAGTGCCCTCATGAATTTCCCGTAGTATGTAATCGGTATCTCCTGGTCCCAAACATATTACCAATGGTCCATCGAAAGTCCTTCTAATAGTGTTCCGTCTTCGGATAGGGTGAATCGTGCTGCCTTTGTGCGCAAATATAATGACCCGGCCGGTCGTTTTGAGTATTACAACCTTGCTTCCCCCTTTACTGCTCAAATTGTACTTTATCGTTGTTGTGTGAATTGTCGGGGTAAATGGTTCGGGTCAGGTGAGGTTTTGGAATGTATTGGAACACTTAGTTCCAATGTTTAAAGCTTAAGTTAGAATAGTGACCAGATGTCGACTTATGTGTAAACGACCCCGGAATAAAGCTTTGATGATTCCAATAGCTCAGTATGGTGATTTTGGACTTAGGAGTGTGTCCGGAAAATTATTTGGAAGTACGTAGTGGAATTTGGCTTGAAATGCCGAAAGTTAAATTTTTGAGAAGTTTGACCGGTGGGTTGACTTTTTGATATCGGGGTTAGAATCCGATTATGGAAATTTGAATAGGTCCGTAATGTGAAATGTGACTTGTGTGCAAAATGTCAAGTTAATCGGACGTGATTTGATAGGTTTCGGTGTCGTTTGTAGAATTTGGAAATTTCAAAATTTATTAGGCTTGAATCCGTGTGTAGTTCATATTTTTGAGGTTGTTTGATGTGATTTGAGGCCACGAGTAGTTCCGTGGTGTGTTTTAGGACTTGTTGGTGTATTTGGACGGGGTCCCGAGTGGCTCGGGTGAGTTTTGGATGGTTGACGGATCAAATTCAACTTGAAACATTTTTGGAATCGTTGCCTACTGGTGTGATCGCACCTGCGAAGCTTTTGATCGCAGGTGCGAAGCCGCATGTGCGCGAGATCAGTCGCAGAAACGGCCAAGAGCGGGACTGGGCAGTGCTCGTAGGTGCGAGGAAATTGCCGTAGGTGCGAAGGTGTTGGCGCAGATGCACACTTGGGCTGGCCTGGGGCAAACGCAGGTGCGAAGGTTTTGCGCATCTACGAGCCCGCAGATGCGAGGTTTTGAGAGGTTAGCATTTTACGTAGGCGCGCAATTTGTTCCGCAAATGTGGATGCGCAGGTGCGAGCCTAGGCACCGCAGGTGCGAAAATACCTGGGCAGTGTTTAAAACGAAGGTTCTGAGAATTTTTCTCATTTTCGGATTTTTGAGCGCAGTTTGGGCGATTTTGGAGAGGAACTTTTCCACACAACTTGGGGTAAGTATTCTTAACTCCCTTGTAATTATATTCCATGAATTAATCTTCATTTTTGGTGTAAGATTATTGAAACTTCAAGAGAAATAGAAGGAAATTTCTATAATGTCACAAAATGAAATTTTCAAGTTTGAATACCGATTTAGAGTCGGATTTGAGTGACATTAGTATGGTTGAACTTGTAATTGGATGGGTTGTCGTATTTTTGTAAGTTTCATCAGATTTCGAGACGTGGGCCCTACGGGTGATTTTTGGGGCGTAATTTCGGATTTTTGTGGAAAATATTAGCATTTTGATATGGGATTAATTCTTATAAATTGTGTGGACTGAATCAAATTAATTGTTACTAGATTCGAGCCGTTCGGGAGTTGATACGCGCATAATGGGATTTGTAGAGCATTGTTTAGCTTGCTCGACATTGGATTCAGCTTGTTCGAGGTAAGTAACTCTTCTAATCTTGGAGTTGAGGGTATGGACACTGAATATATGTATTTTGTGAATTGTTGGGAGGTGACGGGCGTGTGGGCATGCACTATAGAAACTGAGCTGAAAAGCATATTAAAAATCATGTTGAGACTATGTGCCAGTATTATTGGGACCCACAGAGGTCATATTGTTGTGAATTATTGTGTTAAATTGAAACTTCATACTCAGTCATATTCATTTTATTACATATCATATCTCAGTCTCTGTTGTTATTTATCGATACATCATATCATCATTTTGGGCTATTTTTCATGACATTGTGAGCCTGAGAGACTGGAGAGATTGATGACTGAGTGAGGGCGAGGGCCTGATTTGTTAGGATATTTATGGGATCGGGCTGCATGATGCAGCATGTTGCATATTTATGGGATCACGCCACAGCATGTTTGATATCGGCCGAGGGCTTGATTGTGAGGATGAGTGTGGATCAGGGTTGCCCGCCTGCAACATACTTTATTATTAAAGCACGTGAGTTTTCCGTGTAGATTGTAGCGCTTGGGCTGAAGGAGCCCCTCCGGAGTCTGTACATACCCCCAGTGAGCGCAGGTACCTACTGAGTGCGAGTATTGAGTGCCGAGTGCTGAGTGACTGGGAGGCATGAGTGATTGTGAGGTTTGCTCGAGTGGCAAGAGTGATTGAGAGGTATGCCCGAGTGGCACGAGTGACTGTGAAGTTTGCCCGAGGGGCTGTATATGAGTGATGTTCTTCCCGAGGGGCTATTTATGATTTTATCATTGAGTTGCATTGCATTGGCATGCATACATGATATACAAGCACAGAGATGTATTTCCTCGTGCTGTACTGCATCACATCATTCATGATTGTTCACACATTTTTGACAGATGGGCATAGTGATGCATTAGTTTTTACACGGGTTATCCAAAAGGCAAATAAAACATCTTATTTATTATTGACAAGATTTTGGGAGAACTTTATTGTTTTCAAACTATTCATATTCTTGGCAACTCCGGCAAATGATTTGGGTTTTCACTGATGTATTTGAAAGGAAGAACTATTATTTTTGAAATCGTGATTTGGCTGAGCATTTTATCTCTGAGTTACTTCTGGTATTATTTGCTTTATGTTATTATGGACTGTTGTGGACTATTGGTTATGGACCCGACCTTGGTAGAAGCTCGTCACTACTTTTAACCTACGGCTAGGTTTGTTACTTACTCGGTACATGGGGTCCGTTGTACTGATACTACACTTCTGGACATTGCATACAGATGTTGGCTACTGTTGTTGCTGTGCTCGATGGTTGTGAGACTTGAAGATGTACCTGCATTCCTGTTGTAGCTGCCTCTTGTTCAGGGTAGCCTTAGATTTATAAAAGCCATGTTTATGTATTATTCAAGCAGACTATATATTTATTTCATTTCCGTTTTGTATACTCTATTCTTAGAAGCTCGTGATTTGTACTACCAGTTCTTGGGGATTGTACAAGATTTAGACCTTTATTCACTTAAATTGCTTCAATAATTATTATTGAAATTGGATAGTTGGTAATTGGCTTACCTAACGGGATGGGTTAGGTGCCATCACGACTAGTTGGATTTTGAGTCGTGACAAGGTGGTATTAGAGCACTAGATTCATAGGTTCTACAAATCATGAGCAAGTGTCTAGTAGAGTCTTGCGGATCGGTATGATGACATCCATACTTGTCTTTGAGAGGCTACAGGGCATTTAGGATATATACTTCCCATCTTTCTTTCCTTATCGTACGATATTGATTCAGCTTGAGACATAACTCTTTGAATTCCTTCCACGTATTCGTATGCGCACATGAGTGCTCGGTATCAGCTGTGCATCGTCGGCTTGTGATTTTATGAACGAGGTTCAAGATGTGTATTCTGTGTTTTGGTGATGGGCCAGTCTGGAGGACTTGATGTCAGGTTTAGACCACAGCTTAGGCTCGGTAGCATCAGTTGTAACCTGTACATTTGGATTCATATGTCCGGTAATGTCCCTACAGGTGAAATTTATGGCTCGATGAGTGGTGGAATGGCTTTGTGATGAGTATGATGTAACTGCGGAACGTGTTAAGATGTTTTGAATATGACGAGAAGTGTTTCCTTGAAATGTAAAGGAAAGGTCATTGGGTGCTTGATTTTCGTTTCTATGTGACGTACAGTCCCGAGTGTGAATGTTTTGAAGGATCTTTCACGATTGTTAAATTGTTGGACAAATTGAATTCTCATATCTAGTTAGTGAGTTTGGACTCAGATAGACTAAGTGATTGCATAGTAATGGTGACTGCGAAAGGGTATAACAAGATACCAGTTTGAGGCTAAGCAGGTGGGCTATCCACTGCGGAGTAATCTACGTAGGTGTATTCCTTATGATATGAGTAGAGATTTTCTTTTCTGTCGACGGGGTGTATGAGTGGAGATTTGAATTTGAATCTAGCTGATAAAGTTGACTTGAGTGTCAAGAGAATAAATGCGAGCTTAATGGATGATTGAGATATTTTATGGTTGGCGTTGTATGAGCTTGAGAAAGATTTTTCGTTGAACCGACTGTGGTATTATGACAGTAATAGAGTATGGATATTGCGAGTTATCTAGTGTTTAAATTTATGGCTTTGAGCCAAGTGGAGGAGTCTGCTATTGACAATTTGATTTCATGGTTAGGTGTTAAATTTTAATTTTGGTCTGAGGCATACTTGCGGGTTAGCTATGACTTGCAGAAGTTGAGATTGAGGATGATTCAAATAAGGAAATTCCTGGTTAAGGATTATATTGCATGTATGAGTATATGAAATTCGTGGGATAAGTGAGTTGTTATTGGTGAATGACGTAGTGCGCACGGAGTATGACTTTGATTGGGGATATTAGAGTAGAGTTACTTCTTTGAGTGTTGTTGTGTTAATGAGGCACGTGTCTTTTGACATATTTGGGCGGTGCAATTAGATGTGAGTAAAGTGTGTGACTCCCGAGAAAATTCCAGTGGGTTTGAGAATTATATATAGCAATTGAGAATATTTCCGGAGTTGTGTATGGATTCTATATTTTGGCGTAAGGAAGGTAAGAAGAACAATTTCAAATTCACATAAGGTATTCTCAAAGTGAGTGTCATAGTTGTGGTATTTTTGAAGGGGCTTAAGAAGAATACAGTTGCTTATGGGCCGTAGGGCGTTGTGGTTTTATGCTAGGTTTGTGGGGTGAGTTGTGGTTAAAGATCGTAGTGTTTTAGCAAGGAGAAGTATCAATTTCAAGACAAATTCGGAAGGGACTTGGAGAAATAGGACAACTTGGTAGTAGGTTGGATCAGTATGGTAATGGATATGATCGGTTCTTTGAGTGCTTATGATGTGGGGATTTTCTACAGGTGCTTTGTGGCAATACTCCTGGGCTTGGCGACCTGCGTGGCTTGGTTGATTTAGAGAGATTCAACTCTGATGGCCTGATTATGTGCAAATAGATTCCAAAGCATTCTCGAGGTCTTCTACCATGGTTTGAGATGGGTATTTTCCTACCGGCCTGAGTAGCATGTTGAGTATTATGATTTTATACTGGACGAGATCAAATGGAAGGCTTCTGGCTTATCAGATATGTATTTTACTTGTGACTCAGAATGATTATGAGGTTCTCGTATTTTGTTTTTTCAAATGATGGCATGATAGATACGGTGATTTTGTATGGGATTACGGTTGGTATGTGCAAGGTCACAGTTTAGCCTTGAAAGGGAGGTCATAAATTCTTAGAGGTTTGAACAGTTTTCGATGACTAGATGAATACTTTTACTACTTGGTGTTTTATGAGAAGGGGGCGGACTTCAGAAGGCGGATTGTATTTTGACTTATGGATGTATAAATTGGTATTGCGGTACTCACACGGTTGATAGAATGCTGATATTCAAATTTTTCCAAGTGACGTGGAAGAATTTTTAAAGTATTTCTCGTGAAATGATCGTGTATGAGAGAAGTGTTAGACATTCGCGTGGTGGAGATGGAATCAAATATGGTGATTCGCGTGTTCTATAGATTTGGAGATTGGGAGTTCTCAGGAGCGGATTGTTTCATTGTTGTGGACTGTGAATTTGTGGCCGGAGCTAGCAAGATGATAGAATGTGTTATGATTAAGTCATTATGGATTTTCGGAAGTATTATTATCTATTTGTGGGTAACCCGAGTTGATTTGGTTGTCCATTGGTAGGCCCAATTAAGATGTGTATTCTACACCGAGCCGGAATGGTTGGCTTCATACTGCTAATGTTGAGGGATGTGTCATCTGGTTGATGTTGAGCTTATTCGTGTTCTGAGATGATCTGTGAGTTACTCCTTTATGCTACGAGGAGTTGTGATTCATTGGTTATGTACACAGATGGTGCGGTTCTATTTGAGCTTTATAGTGGAATTTGAGCGTGATGAGTATTTGGGTATTGCATGATCGATTGCGTAATGGTTATGTTCTTTCAGGTTTGTGTGGCATTTTTGTCATTTGCCTCTTCGTGGTTATTGATTTTGAGCAGGGTGGCTCGGGGTATATAATATGGACCAACATTTGGATGGGGACACCTATTGCAGCGGAGATATGTTAAGGTATGAACCTTGTGTTAGAATAGGGTGATGGTTATACTGTGTATGATGAATTTCAGCGTTTCGTTGTGGCGGTACTTGTTAATCTTGCGAGGCAGTTCTCTCATTTGAGTCATTTTCATGACTGAGTACATTTGAATTGTTACATATTGGTGCACGGATGCCATGGGCTATGGCTCTGAGTTATATTGGTGCGGCATGCCCGTAGAATAGTTGTGTTTAGTAATATAAGGTCATTGAACCTAAAATAAGTACTATCAGGTTCGATTATGGTATGTTCGGAAGGATGATATTGTAAGTCGGCTCAGAAAGCGATTATGGTTCTGGTTGGGGCGAGAGAGCTCCGTGACTTGTTGATCTGGCAAGTGTTCATGAAATTTCATGTGTTTCTCTTATTATCAATAGTGTACTAAGGTTTTGGGATGAGGTTTGGTTCGATATGGGTTTAATACTAGTATGCGGTTGGTTTTGGAGTAGTCACTGCGATCAGGAATGGTGCTACGAGCATGCGAGTTGTGTAATATGTTGGTTGATTATATCCATGGTTATAGTTATAGCTCGATACAACTTGTTTGGACTTATACGGTGTGTAAATGTAAGATTCGTGTCTTGAAAGAAATTCTAAAGGCTGAAAATTAAATTCCAAGGTTTATGGGCTAGAGTTAAATTAATGAATTCAGTTGGATTATGTTGTCAAGCATATATGAAATAGGGTGACGTGGGTTCACCCCCGGGTACGTGTGTGGTAAGATAGAACAGTGATTTGATGGCCTGGAAACAACTCTTGGCACGTTCGAGGATGAACGTATGTTTAAGTGTGGGAGAATGTAACGACCCGGCCGGTTATGTTGAGTATTACAACCTTGCTTTCCCCTTTACTGCTCAAATTGTACTTTACAGTTATTGTGTGAATTGTCGGGGTAAATGATTCGGGTCCGGTGAGGTTTTGGAATGAATTGGAACACTTAGTTCCAAGGTTTAAAGCTTAAGTTAAAATAGTGATCGGATGTCGACTTATGTGTAAACGACCCCGGAATGAAGTTTTGGTGATTCCAATAGCTCTGTATGGTGATTTTGGACTTATGAGCGTGTCCGCAAAATTATTTGAAAGTACGTAGTGGAATTTGGCTTGAAATGCCAAAAGTTAAATTTTTGGGAAGTTTGACCGGGGGGTTGACTTTTTGATATCGGGGTCAAAATCCGATTCTGAAATTTGAATAGGTCTGTAATGTGAAATGTGACTTGTGCGCAAAATTTGAAGTCAATCGGACGTGATTTGATAGGTTTCGGCGTCGTTGGTAGAATTTGGAAATTTCAAAATTTATTAGGCTTGAATCTGTGTGTATTTCATATTTTTGAGGTTGTATGATGTGATTTGAGGCCACGAGTAGGTCTGTGGTGTGGTTTAGGACTTGTTGGTGTATTTGGACGGGTCCCGAGTGGCTCGGGTGAGTTTCGAATGGTTCACGGATCAAATTCAACTTGAAACATTTCTGGAATTGCTGCCTACTGGTGTGATCGCACCTGCGAAGCTTTTGATCGCAGGTGCGAAGCCGCATGTGCGCGAGATCAGTCGCAAAAGCGGC
>AWOL01S0029964.1:82708-103162 GCA_000715115.1 Nicotiana otophora
GCCTGATTTGTGAGGATATTTATGGGATCGGGCTGCACGCCGCAGCATGTTTGATATAAGCCGAGGGTCTGATTGTGAGGATGAGTGTGGATCGAGGCTGCCCGCCTGCAGCATACTTTATTATTATAGCACGTGATTTGTCCATGCAGCACGTGAGTTGTCCGTGCAGATTATAGTGCTTGGGATGAAGGAGCCCCTCTGGAGTCTGTACGCACCCCCAGTGAGCGCAGGTACCTACTGAGTGCGAGTATCGAGTGCTGAGTGACTGGGAGGCAAGAGTGATTGTGAGGTATGCCCGAGTGGCACGAGTGACTGTGAGGTTTACCCGAGGGGCTGTATATGAGTGATGTTCTTCCCGAGGGGCTGTTTATGATTTTATCATTGAGTTGTATTGCATTGGCATGGACACATGACATAGATGCATAGAGATGTATTTCCTCGTGCTGTATTGCATCACATCATTCATGATTTTTCACACATTTTTGACAGATGGGCATAGTGATGCATTTGTTTTTACACGGGTTATCCGGAAGGAAAATGAAACATCTTATTTATTATTGACAAGATTTTGGGATAATTTATTGTTTCAAACTATTCATATTTTTGGCAACTCAGGCAAACGGTTTGGGTTTTCATTGATGTATTTGAAAGGAAGAATTATTATTTTTAAAATCATGATTTGGCTGAGCATTTTATCTCTGAGTTACTTCTGGTATTATTTTCTTTATGTTATTATGGACTGTTGTGGACTATTGGTTATGGACCCGACCTTGGTAGAAGCTCGTCACTACTTTTAACCTACAGCTAGGTTTGTTACTTACTCAGTACATGGGCTCGGTTGTACTGATACTACACTTCTGTACATTGCATGCAGATGTTGGCTGTTGTTGTTGCTGTGCTCGATAGTTGCGGGACTTGAAGATGTACCTGCATTCCTGTTGTAGCTGCCTCTTGTTTAGGGTAGCCTTAGATTTATAAAAGCTCTGTTTATGTATTATTCAAACAGACTATATATTTATTTCATTTCCGCTTTGTATAATCTATTCTTAGAAACTCATGATTTGTACTACCAGTTTTTGGGGATTGTACAAGATTTAGACCTTTATTCACTTAAATTGCTTTAATAATTATTATTGAAATTGGATAGTTAGTAATTGGCTAACCTAACGGGATGGATTAGGTGCTATCACGACTAGTTGGACTTTGGGTCGTGACAACAAAGCTCTCGATTCCTTTGGATCTGATGGAAGCTTCCCGTTCTTGAAGTACTCTATATATTTGTTTCTCCAATCCGAGGTTAGACTTGTGGAATTTATCTCGGCGTGACCTTCTTTGATCACCAATTTTATGAGTTTTACGACAATCCCCGAGTTGAGTTCGTCATCTTTGACCGATGAACCTAAGTTTGCAAGAGCGTCGGCCTCGTTGTTCTGTTCTCGGGGTACATGTTGCAAAGTCCATTCTTTAAATTGATGTAGAGTTACCTGTAATTTATACAAGTACCTTTGCATTCGATTTTCTCAGACTTCAAAAGTCTCGTTAACTTGGTTTACCATGAGGAGGGAATCACACTTAGCCTCTATAGTCTCCGCTCCCAAGTTTCTTGCTAGTTCGAGTCCTGCAATCATGGCCTCATACTCAGCCTTATTGTTAGTCAATTTTGCAGTTCTGATAGACTGTCTAATTACATTACCTGTGTGTGATTTTAGTACAATGCCTAATCCGGACCCCTTCGCATTCGAGGCACCGTCCGTGAAAAGGGTCCACGCTCTCGAGGAGGTACCCAATTTTATAAGTAGCTCTCTTTCAATCTCGGGCACGAGGGCTGGCGAAAAGTCAACCACGAAGTCCACCAAGATTTGGGATTTTATAGTAGCTCGGGGTCAATACTCGATATCGTACCCACCGATTTCTATGGCCCATTTGGCCAATCGACCTGAACGATTGGGTTTGCACAAAATGTTTCGAAGAGGATAAGTTGTTATAACATGTATCGGATGAGATTGGAAATATGGTTTTAATTTCCTAGAGGCGCTTATTAAAGCAAGCGCTAATTTTTCTAAATATGGTTTTAATTTCCTAGAGGCGCTTATTAAAGCAAGCGCTAATTTTTCTAAGTGTGGGTATCTAGTTTCGGCCTCGCCTAAGGTCCGACTGACATAATAAACAGGGAATTTTGTACCTCATTCTTTTCGAACCAGAACTCCACTTACCGCTATCTCTAATACAGCTAAGTACAGGTAACGTTACTCGTCCACTTTTGGGGTATGAAGCAGTGGAGGACTCGATAAATACCGCTTCAGTTCTTCCAAAGCCTGTTGGCATTGCGAAGTCCATGCAAATTTGTTTTTCTTCTTTAGTAGTGAGAAAAATCGGTGGCTTCTATCTGATGATCTTGTAATGAATCGTCCTAGGGTGGATATTCTCCCCGTTATCCTTTGCACGGACTTTACATTATCGACTATTGTGATATCCTCGATAGCTTTGATTTTATCGGGGTTGATCTCGATTCCTCGATTGGACACCATGAAGCCAAGAAATTTGCCCAAGCCAACCCGAATGCACATTTCTCGGGGTTGAGCTTCATATTATACTTCTTTAGTACGTCGAAAGTTTCCTGTAAATGCTTTAAATGGTCCTCTGCTAGCAAGGACTTAACTAACATGTCATCAATATAAACTTTCATTGATTTAACTATTTGTTTTTCAAACATTCAGTTTATTATGTTTTGATAAGTTGCACGAGCATTTTTTAGACTGAATGGCATTACATTATAACAGTAGGTATCGTACTTAGTGATAAACAAGGTATTTTCCTGATCTTCCAGGTTCATCTGTATCTCATTGTACCCGAAGTAGGCATCGAGAAAACTGAGAATCTCGAATCCTTAGGGCATGCTTTATTCAGGTCTTTATAATCTATACACATTCTAAGTTTGTCTCCCTTCTTAGGGACTACCACCACATTTTCTATCCATTCGGGGTATTTTACTTCTCGAATGGATCCTATTTTAAGAAGTTTAGTTACCTCGTCCTTGATGAAGTCATGTTTGACCTCGGACTAGGGCCTCCTTTGTTGCTTTACGGGATGGAATTTCGGATCCAAGCTCAATCTATGAGTGGTTATTTTCGATGGGATCCCTGTCATGTCAAGATGGGACCAAGTGAAGCAGTTCATGTTAGTTATAAGAAATTGAATAAGCTTTTCCCTGAGCTGGGGATTTAACCCCTTGCCCAGGTATACCTTTCGCTCGGGCAGATGTTCGATTAGTGTGATTTGCTCCCGTTCTTCGACCGTCGATTGAGTAGAGTCGGAGTCATCGGGGACCACGAAGGATCGAGGGACCCAATAGTCATCATCTTCGTCAGTCTTCTGGTTCTCTAGTTGGGTCGAGGCTGACGTTCGTGATTGCTATTTTGTATCCCACTCCCCCTTCGAATCTGATCCTTTTTTCGATGACAGCAAAGATATCGGAATCGCTTCATCGACGGCAAAAATTTCTTTTGCGGTCGGTTGCTCCCTGTAGACCGTTTTGATTCCGTCCGATGTAGGGAATTTCAGAACCTGGTAAAGGGTCGAGGGTACTGCTTTCATGCTATGGATCCATGGCCTCCCAAACAGGGTGTTATATCTCATATCGCCTTTTATTACATGGAACTTCGTTTCCTGGATGGTCCCGGCCACGTTTACTGGCAAGATAATCTCGCCCTTAGTAGTTTCACATGCCATATTAAATCCGTTCAGTACCAAGGTAGCGGCTACAACCTGGTCCTGTAGACCGAGTTGCTCTACGACCCTCGATCGAATAATGTTGGTCGAACTACCTAGATCAATTAACACACGTTTAACATGAGTTTGTTCATAAGTATAGATATTACCAGTGCATCGTTATCGGATTGCATGATTCCTTCCTTGTCTTCTTCACTAAAGGACAAGGTTCCTTTGTGTAATCTTGAGTCCGAGATCACTTTTCTCTTAAAATAGACATCTTAGTGCATTTAAGCACCGGTCTCTGGGGAACGTTAATCCCTCCGATGATCATGTGGATGATGTGCTGTGGCTCTTCTTGTTCGTTTTGTCTATTGAAATCTCTATTTTTGAAATGGTTTTTGGCCTGGTCACTTAAAAATTCTTGAAGGAGCCCTTCATTGAATAACTGGGCTACCTCCTCCCTCAATTGCTTGCATTCTTCGGTTTTGTGGTCATGGGTGCCATGATACTTGCACATTTGATTGGGATTTCTCTGAGCTGGATCGGACTGTAGAGGTCTAGGCCACTTAGTATCTTTGATGCGTCTGATAGCCGACACGATAGCGGATGCATCAATGTTGAAGTTATATTCTGATAACTGTGGTGCTTCGTTAGGTCCGGTATGCCTGTCGAACCCATTTCTGTTCATCAGCCCCCGAGACCCTTGGCATCGATCACTTCTCCTTTTGCCTCATACGGAGTTGAGTGCAGGTTCGCTACCCCTACGATCTCCGTTATACGAACGATATAGATCCTTGTTTGACCTTGGTTCTCGGTCGATGTCCCTTTTAATAATGAACCTAGACCCCAACTAGTCGTCTTCAACTCTGATCTTCGATTAATATCGATTGTGTACATCGGCCCAAGTAATAGTCGGGTACTCGATCAAATTCTATTTTAACTATCGTGAAACCATCGAGATCCGCTCGTTCAGTCCTTGAGTGAAAGAGTATATAGCCCAATAGTCAGTGACCGGTGGTAGATCCATTCATTCCATTTGGAAATGAGATACGAACTCTCTTAGAATCTCGTTGTCCCTTTGCCTTACCTTGAAAAGGTCCAACTTCCTGGTCTCAACTTTTATGGCTCCGGCGTGAGCTTTTAAGAAAGAATTCGCAAGCATAGCAAACGAATCGATAGAGTTAGACGGTAAGTTATGATACCATATTATTTCCCCCTTTGACATGGTTTCCCCGAACTTATTCAGTAGTATGGATTCGATCTCGTCATCTTCTAGATCGTTCCCTTTAATGGCACATGTGTAAGAGGTGACATGTCCATTGGAGTCAGTCTTTCCATTATATTTAGAAATTTCGGGCATGCGAAACTTCTTTGGGATTGGTGTAGGAGCTGCGCTCGGGGGGAAAGGCTTTTATACGAATTGTTTGGAATCCAAGCCCTTCAATATCGGTGGTGCCCCAGGGATCTGATCAACCCTGGAGTTATAAATTTCTACTTTCTTGTCGTTTGCTTCAATCATATTTTCTACTGACTCAATTCATTTTGTCAATTTCTCTAACACCTTAATAATTTTAGGATTAGACCCCGATTCTTGTTCATTCGGTCTTACTACAGCTGGCCCCTTTTCGTGGGTGACTTCTGGGGGTGGACTGGGCTCAACCCTGCTCGGTGCGTGGGTTTGGCTCTGCAACTGAGCTATCGCTACCTACTGAGCTTGCAATATTTCGAAAATCATACGTAGGCTGATCCCGTCTTCTCCAACATTTTAGGTATTTCGAACTGCAGATCGAGTTCCACCATGAATGTTGTTTTCGGGGTTTGAATGCTGGTTCGCCTCGATGTCCACATGCGAATTATCGTCAATTGGATCTATGGATCGAACTCCAACGGGATCGATTGGTGGCCTTTCATCCCCGTTCGTCAGGTTGTTGTTCTCATCGTGAAGGCAAGCTTCGTTGTCGATAGGTAGGGCCATTAATTGAGAGTTTATCGTTTTTAACATGTAATCAAAGATACTTCCAAGAGCAAGTGTAAAATGGTTTGTTTTGCAGAGATTCGTACCAAACAACAACTGTTATCCTTAGCCCCACGGTGAGCGCCAAACTGTTTACCCGAAAAACGGATAGAGTTGAATTTATACGTAGTTCTATGGATATGTGGTATAACTTGGTATAAATCAGAAAAGTAAGTAGAAATATATCGAATATTGACTGTAAAAAAAGAATGAAATACAAACCAAGTTGAGTAGGCAATGATTTATAAACAAGCAAGATGAATTAATGTCCAAAGCCCAAAAAAGGATAATCTTTACTATATGTGTGTAAATCTCAATAATTTCTGAATATGAGGGTATATTAATGTATGCTTCTCTGGATGTTCAATCTCCTTCCTTACAAAAATGATACCCACCCTTAATATAATGGAAAAAATCCTACTTTGAATATAATAAAAATACATAGTGAGGATCTCATTATAGATTTGTTAATTATCTTTTCCTTAATTCCTGTCGAGATTCTCTCCCTTAGTGCGACTACAATGGCTCTTTGTCTCTTAGCTTGATCTTGATCGGTCATGGTATTGGTCGATCTCCGGATCTCGAGCTCGATATTGACTCGAGCTCAGTATTGATCGGTCTCTGGCTCTTGAGCTCAATAATACTACATCATATCATAACTCGATATTGACTCGAGCTCGATATTGATCGGTCCCTGAATCTTGAGCTCGATAACCTGGCTTTACTTCTTATCTCGACGTTACAATGATGACCCTCGGTTCATCATGTTCCAATCTCGATTAATTACATGAAGGGCAAACTCGGATTTGACCGTATATAATTGGAATGGTTATTTGAATTGTTATATATTCTGAAAATATTTTTGTGAAGACCTAAAAGGACAACACGAACAGAATATGTTAGTAGTTCATAAAAGAAATCTAGTTTATTGATACTTTTTGTGTTTCTATTAAAAGAATGGTTATATATATATATATATATATATATATATATATAGGGGCGGATGTAGAGTAGCGACACCGGGTTCGTTTGAACCCATAACTTTCGACATAGACTATAACTTTATGTATAAAAATTTATTAAAATTGCAACAAATATAGGTCTGAACCCATAAGTCTAAAAATATGATGGGTTCAATACTAAGAGGCTTAAACGTTGATCCCACAAAGTTTAAATATATATATCCAAAAATGGGAGTGGTTGAAGCTGAATGCCCTTTGAAATCATTGATCTTTTATCATCATTGTTAGAACGTTTCTAAATTCATTGAATAAAACTGGATATCATTTAACGTATACTTTATGAAATATTAATGTATTGTATGATTGTATCACAACTACGAATACCGACAATTGAAAAAATGTTCTAATTGTCATTATTGCGGTTCCAAACAAGCGATTGGTTCTAAGCCTTTGAGGCAAATTTTAATTACGTATTTAAGACTGAAAAAAGCATTAGTGCTTCAAAACAAATCCGATACTCGTGAATTCTTGCAACAATATATATTAACCTAGAGGTTACTCTTAGAGGTTCTGAAGGTTTTATAAGCAAAGGCGGAGTTAGTGTTATGGTTATGGGTTCGGACTCGAACCCAGTAACTTAAGTCCAAACTTTATTTATCTAAGAAAATTCATTAAAAATATATTATAAATTTTTAAAGGAACTAGAATTCTGAACCATAAACTTCGAATTTTGACTCCGCCTCTATTCTAGAGTATGCTTGCACCAGTTAGCTCGAGGGAAAATGTTGATACATGACTAACTACGTCAATACAAACCATTAGAGCTTACCATTTGAAATAAGGAAGCCCCTAAATGCTCTTGTTTCTTATAAACTAGTATATCTTATGCATGAATGCTTTGATATATAAGGGAACGAGTGTATGCAGATACCTGGTTTGCAATCACAATTAATTTTCGGAAGCTTTCATATTTTGTTTTAGTATTATTCTTTTTTAATAAGAAAAATCAAATACAATATTACTTCTCTCCTTCACAAGTTTTCCATTTTTTTTAAAATATATTCATATTATATTGATCTGAAATAATATATTATTTCTATTGTGATCAAATATCTAGTAGGATTTTTAAAATCTGAAAGTTAGAAGGAAAAAAAAGATTAATGTTTTTAAAAAACGAAAAGCTAGAGGAGGCGATAATCCCACTTGCGCCGTTTCTTTTGGTTTTTCTGCATGGTAAAAACTAGGGCTACTTTAATAGAAAACACATATGTTGACTAGAGTTAAAGTGACAAGCTGATAAGTTACTAGAGTTAAAAGCTAAACTGTAGACTGTGGTTAGAAGATAAGTTAGTTAGCACAGTAATTAGGAAAGTAGTTATACTGTAGCTCTATATAAACACATTGTATAATCATGTATACACATAGGGTTATCATTTTCTTCTTAACAGAATTAGATTCTCTAATCCTCTAGGTGATGGCTTCTCTTGCATGTTGTTTTTCTCAAGCTCAACATTTATAATCCATGGCTGCTAACATGGTTTGAGAGCCACCGAAATAGATCGAAGGTAGATCTTGAGCTAGTTCTCATTCTCGTTACTTCAATTCCACAGATTTGTATTGAATTGTCTAAGTGTAGCGTGAAGCTGAAAGTCTAGGGTTTGCTCTTGAGAAGTGTCTGAAAAATGGCGATTGGAGAAGAAGTAATAGCTCAGACCTCATTTCAAGTAAATACGGCCTTTAGCAATGTCAATTCAGCCATCGGTACAACTATTTTTCCATCAATTGACCATAATCACCCACTCTTCCTCTGACCAACAGACACTCCAGGCAGTTCACTAATCTCTCTTCAACTCACCGGTTCTGATAACTACGTATTATGGAGTAGGTCTATGAGAATCGGTTTGCTAGGTAAGAGCAAGTTAGGATTTGTATATGGTTGCTTTCCTAAGTCGAAATTTGAACCTGAGCTTCATGACCAATGGAAGAAAGTTAATATTGTAGTTCTCTTATGGATAATGAATGTTGTGAAGTCAGGTTTGATGAGCAGTGTGTTCTATGCTTCTAATGCTCACAAAGTCTAAGAGGATTTAAAAGAAAGATTTGATAAGGTGAATGGATCTAGAGTGTTGTTTTTACATAGAGAAATTTACACCCTTACTCAAGAAACTATGTCCATTCCTGACTATTTTCCTAAGTTGAGAGATCTCTGGGATGATTTTAATGCAACCATGCACTGAATCCAAAAACTATGCACAATATTTTGAGTACCATAGGTTGCGTCAGTTTCTCATGGGCTTAAATGAGTGCTGCTCATAGTCAAGAAGCCAGATCATGATGATGTCTTCAATCCCTAGCATTAACAAAGCCCACTCTCTTCTGATTGACTAAGAGAGTCAAATGAGTCTTGCTAATTTCACTCAGACCACTCAAGTTGCTGAAGGAATAGAAGGACCTATATTCTATAGCAATAAAGGTTCAGTAACTGTAGGAGGAAATTCCAAGTTAAAATGGAATCAGTGTCACGACCCAAAATCTCACATATCGTGATGGCGCCTATAATTTAAGAGAAGAATCGAATAATTACTGATACAAAATACCGCGACTAAATACAACGTTCCCAAAAATTCGGTGTCACTGAGTACATGAGCATCTATATGAGATCATAGCCTGACTGATAAAACACTGTCTAGAAATATAGAACAGTACAAATAACTGAAAGGAAGGAGAGCCAAGGTCTGCGGACACCAAAGCATCTACCTCGAGAATCTCTGAACTGATAAAACTCTGAAATCAACGACCATCGTGCCCAGAAGTACTTGGATCTACACACGAAGTGCAGAGTGTAGTATGAGTACAACTAACTTAATAAGTAACAAGTAACAAGTAACCTCTGGGCTGAAAGTAGTGACGAGCTCAACAGGTACAGTCCAAATATAGAAATAATAGTATAGAAATATAGACATGCCTTCAGGTTTTACAATTTAACTTGGAACAAATAAAATATGCCAAGTATGAATAATATGAGGAATATGACATCTCTATCTCTACATGCCAGTGTGCATGTTATCTGTGATGCAATACAATGAAGGCCTAGCGTACTCATACTCTCGGAGTACTCAACCTGACTGTCTCAATTCTTACTCATCACTCAATCATTCAGCACTGTACAAGGCAGATTCAGCCCAGGGCAAATCCAACCCAAGTGCTATAATAAGCCAAATCCTACCGTGAATCAATAAAACATACTGCGGCGTGCAGCCTGATTCTATAAATATCCTCACAATCAAGCCCTCGGCCTTACTATGTCATCAATTTTTCCAGTCTCTCGGGCTCACAATGTCATTAAAATCTGCCCAAAATGATGATATGATGTATCAGTAAATAGCAATAGAGACTGAGAGATGATCTGAAATGGATAAATATGGCTAAGTATGAAATTTTAATTTAAAACATACAATTCAACAGCAGAAACGACCTCAGTGGGTCCCAATAATACCAGCATATGCCCAAGCATGATTTCTAACATGAGTCATAACTCAATTTCTCTAACACATGGAGAATATATGAAAAATGACAAGGTTATATGACTACACAACTCCACAGAATTAATTGAGTTACAATTTCTACGGTACACGCCCGCACGCCCGTTACTTAGCACGTGTGTCATCTTCATACCAATCACATGACACGAAATTCAGGGATTTATACCCTCATAACCAAGTTTAGAAGTGTTACTTACCTCAAACCGTGTAACTCTCTACTCCAACAAGCCCTTGCCTCGGTAATTGGCCTCTAAATACCTCGAATATAGTCACAAATAATTCAATACTGTCAACACAGGGTATAAGAATCAATTCCATATGAAATATTAAGTTTCCAAATTACAATTCGAAAAGTCAACTCAAAAGTTAATAGTGGGGCTCACATCTCGGAACCCAATAAAAGTTACAAAATATGAACGCACATTCAACCACGAGTCCAGCCATATCAAATTTACTAAATTCTGATATCAACTCGTCCCTCAAAATCATGTAAACTAATCGGAATATTCAATGATAATTCAATATTATTGACTAAAAATGGTCACAAGTGACTTACCTCAAGAATTCCCGTGAAATCTCCCTCAGAAATCGCCCCCAATCGAGCTTGAAAGATCCAAAATACAGAAGAAATCTCAGACCCTTCGACTTATACACTGCCCAGGGGTTTCGCACCTGCGGCCCATTGCGTCGCTTTCGCGACACAGCTTCTGCGGTCAAAATTCTGCACCTGCGGAACTCACTTACCCCTCACTCTTTCGCTTCTGCGGAACAGACTCTGCTTATGCGGAGTCGCACCTGTGACATTTCCTACGCTTCTACGAAGCCAGTTCCCTTTCCCCTTTTCCGCATCTGCGGAGCCGTGCTCATACCTGTGGGCTCGCAGATACGGAAGTTTCCTCGCGCCTACGACGCACCCCAGGCTAGCCCCAATTCCGCTTCTGCGAAGCCAAGCTCACACATGCGGCCTCGCACCCGCGATCAAAACCTTCACAGGTGCGATCACACCAGTCCAGGTCTGCCCAGCCATGCCTTAAGTTCCAAATTCAATCCATTAACCATCCGAAATCTACCCGAGGCCCCCGGGACCTCAACCAAATATACCAACAAGTCCTAAAACATGATACGAACTTAGTAGAAGCTCAAATCACATCAAACAATACTAAAACTATGAATCGCACCCCAATTCAAGCCTAATAAAAACTAAGAAATTTCAATTTCTATATTCGATGTCGAAACCTATCAAATCAAGTTCGATTGACCTAAAATTTTGCACACTAGTCATAAATGACATAACGAACCTATTAAAATTTTGGAACCAAAATCTGAGCCTGATAACCACAAAGTCAACTCTCAGTCAAACTTCTAAATTTTCAAAACTTCTAATTTTCCGAATTTCGCCATTTCAAGTCAAATTCAACTATGGACCTACGAATCACTATCCGGATACACTCCTAAGTCCAAAATTACCATATGAGCTATTGGAATTATTAAAACTCTATTCCAGGGTCATTTACGTATAAGTCATCATTCGATCAATCTTTTCAACTTAAGCTTCCAACCTTGATACTAAGTATCTCAACTCATTCTGAAATATATCTGAAACCAAACCAACTACTCCGGCAAGCTACTTAACAACAATTGAGAATAGAATAAGTAATAAATAGGGAAACAAGGCTATAATACTCAAAACATCCAGTCGGATCGTTACAATCAGGTTCAGTGTGAATGCTATCACTACTAGGGTCATACTAAAGAAAAATGCTACAAACTTAATGGCTATTCATTAGAGGTAAAAAAGAAGGGGAACAATCCTCGTATGTATTCAAATAGTGTGAGCAACCCAATATTTCCCAATGTAGTAGATGGAGGACATACTCAAGTCTCTTATGGAGTTCAACCAGGGACATTCACTTATCAACCAACTATATCTCAGCATGTTCACATGCCTCAGTCTACACAACCTGCTCCTATTGTTCCTTTCTTCACCAAGGAGCAGTACGAATAGATTCTTCAGATGTTGTCAAAGGGGAATGAAGAGGGACCAAAGTCATCTACCAAATTAGCTGTTGCGGGTACCCTAATTACTCTAATGTCCAATTATCTCAAATAATTGGATTATAGACATTGGAGCTTCAAACCACATGACCTCAAACCTTGACACTCTTAACACTTCTCAAGCAATTCCTAATTTAGAGAGATGCACAGTTCAACTATTTACTAGCAATGTAGTATCCGTCTCACATAAATTAAAGGAACCTCATCAATAATTCAAAATAACAACATATCTAATGTACTTTACATTCCAGACTTTAGATACAACTTGATTTCAGTGTCACAGCTCACCACAAAAATTCAGTGCATAGTTGCCTTCTTTCCCGACTTCTGTATTTTTCAGGATCTCCACAGTGGTCAGGTGAAGAGGATTGATAAGGAAGAACATGGTTTGTGCATACTCCAAGGAGGATCATCACATCAATATGCAGTCAAATCAGTAAATAAGTGTGTTAACATAGCCAACTTGCTTGACTCTGAGTCAATATGGCATAAAAGATTAGGATATGCCCCATAGATGTAATAAAAAAGCTAGATGCTCTTAGTAGTTTAAAAATAGGAATTCATCAGTGTCCTGTGTGTCCAGTTGCTAAACATTCTAGATTGCCTTTTCCTTTAACTACTTCAGTGTCATATTCTGTCTTGAGTTGGTTCATTGTGATATCTGGGGGCCATCTAGAGTACTATCTCATGATGGTAAGAGGTTCTTTGTTACGGTGGTTGATGACTATACCAAATACACTTGGTTTTTTCTGATCAATTTCAGAGAGAAGTCATAGTTATACTAAGAGAATTCCTAATTTAAATAAAGAACATCTTTTAAGCTTCAGTGAAAACCTTGAGGATTGATAATGGTAGTGATTTTTTTAGTCTTGAATTTAAAGAATTACTTTCCAGTCTTGGTATTATTCATCAAAGCACATGCGTTTACACTCCTCAACAGAATAGAGTTGTTGAGAGGAAGCAGATATGGCCAGGTCTCTTAGATTTCAGGTTGCAGTTCCTCTAAAGTTTTGGGGTAAATATGTCACAATTGCAGTCTACCTCATCAACGGGCTGCCTTCTAGAGTACTTGGGTACAAATCTCCTTTTGAGTTGCTTTATTTGCATTCTCCTTCACTACAACACTTAAAAGTCTTTGGTTGTTTGTGCTATGCAGTGTGCCCCATAGTTTTTGATAAGTTTTCTCCAAGAGCCATTGTAGCAGTTCTAATGGGATATTCATCCGCATAAAAGGGTTATATTATGTATTACTTGAACTCTAAGTCTTTCTTTGTTAACAGAAATGTTGTGTTGCAGGAAGATATTTTTCCTTTCAAGCATATGCTCACTTCTAGTAGCACTGTATTTCCTATATTGGACCTACTCTCACCTGATAGTACAGTTATCAGATCTTCTTCCACATATGGTTCTTCTAGTGCTAATCTTCATCCACTGGAGCCTAGTAGTACATCTGAGGGGGAGCCTCCTACATTCAACGATAGTTCTCCCCATAATGCAGTTGAAGACTCTCCAAATCATGTAGAAATTGTAGATACTGCAAAGCCTGCTATAGCAGTGGATCAACATGCTGATTTTTTTTAGCATATGAGGTCTTCCAAGCCCAGTAAGCCACTCTTATGGATTCATGATTATGTGGTGAAGTCCAAGAACACCAGATGCTCCTATTCTATCTTAGCTCATGTGAGCTACTCACATCACTCCATCATATTGTCAAGCCTTGTCCACATATTCAGCCTGTTCTGAGCCTCAGTACTTTAGTGAAGCAACTGATGATCCTAACTGGATAGAGGCCATGAAACTAAAAATTGCAGCATTAGAAGAAAACCAAACTTTGAGCATTGTTAATCTTCCTCCTGGGAAGATACCAATTGGCTGCAGATGGATCTTCAAAATCAAGTGCAAAACCTCAGGGGAAGTTGAGAGATACAAAGCAAGACTTGTAGCTAAAGGCTACAGTCAGAAAGAAGGTCTAGACTATAGTAAAGCCTTTTCACTTATAGCTAACATGGTTGCAGTCATGTCCATTGTGGCTCTTGCAGCCTCACAGCAGTGGATGATCTATCATATGGATATCCACAATGCATTTCTCAACGAGGGCTTACCTGAAGAAATGTATATGCATATTCCACAGGGGTTTGCAAGACAGGGGGAGACTTAGAAGGTCTACAAACTTTATAAATCCCTGTATGACCTTAAACAAGCACCAAGGCAATGGAATATGAAGTTAACAGAGGTGCTTCTGCAGCTAGGATTCAAACAAAGCCACTATGATTACTCATTGTTCATTAAGGGAACTCATAGTGATATAGTTATCATTCTTATGTATGTAGATGATTTACTGATCACAGGGAACAATGATCAGTTATTGTGTGACACTAAAATAGAGTTTCAAAAGAAGTTCAAGATGAAGGACGTGGGAGAACTAAAATTCTTTCTGGGCATTGAGTTTGCAAGGTCAAAGAAAGGGATTCTTATATGCCAAAGGAAGTATGCACTGGAGTTGATATCTGAAGCAGGCCTAGGTGGAGCAAAACCATCTGGTACACTATTAGAGTTAAATAAAAAAACTCACCTTTATAGAGTATGACAAATTCATTGAGAGTGGCAGTCCAGAAGGTGATCGAATACTTAAGAATCCTAATAATTATCAGAGGCTGGTAGGAAGATTGTTGTACCTTACTATGACTAGACCTAATATTACCTTTGCAGTTCTGGTCCTAAGTCAGTACATGCATTGTTCTAAGGTGTCATATATGGAAGTTGCACTTAGGGTAGTGAGATATATCAAAGAAGCACCTGGCCTGGGGTTGCTTATGCCTGCAGAAAGTACAGACAAATTATATGCCTACTGTGATTCTGGTTGGGGATCATGTGTAGAGACTAGGAGATCTATTCAAGTTTGGAAATGCACTAGTATCCTGGAAATCAAAGAAACAGATGATTGTATCCAGAAGTTCAGCTGAAGCTGAGTTCAAAAGTATGGCCTCATGTGTAGCAGAAGTCACTTGGCTTGTGGGATTGTTCAAGGAACTTGGAGTTAGAATACATCAGCCTATAAGCCTGATCTGTGACAGTAAGGTTGTTATACAAATAGCAGCTAATCCCATCTTTCATGAAAGGACAAATATATTGACATCGATTGTCACTTTGTTAGGGAGAAACTTTGCCAAGGAATGGTGAAGACAGAGTATGTGCATATTAAATAATAGCTAGCAGATCTATTGACAAAGAGCTTGAAAAAATTTCAACATGATTATTTGCTAAACAAGCTGGGAGTGAAGAATCTATACCGGTCAATCAGCTTCAGGGGGAATGTTGACTAGAGTTAAAGTAACAAAATGATAAAGTTACTAGAGTTAAAAGCTAAAATGTAGACTGTGGTTAGAAGATAAGTTAGTTAGCACAGTAGTTACGAAAGTAGTTATACTGTAGCTTTATAGAAACACATTGTACAGTCATGTATACACATACGGTTATCATTTTCTTCTTAACGGAATTAGATTCTCTAATCCTCTGGGTGTTGGCTTCTCTTGCATGTTGTCTTCCTCGAGCTCAACCTTTAGATCCATGTCTACTAAGAACATCAAGTTCTATGAAACAACAAGATAAAAAAAATGGTGAAATTCCTTGCCTAAAACATCTAATATACACGTTTTTCCACACAAAAAACTACTATATTGAGGTTCACAATTTGTTTTATCGGTGAGAATCTCTCACACAATATGTATGAGTTCAGTTCTCACTGTCTCCTATCTCCTTCCCCTAAATCATCCTCTAATGTAACATAAACAAATTTAGGATTTTTTTTAAAAAAAACGCAATACTCACACTACTTGAATCGTGGAAATCAAGCAACTAATTAATACAAGTTTTCATTAGACAAGAATTGCAAAAATAATATATATATATATATATATATATATATATATATATATATATATATATATATATATATATAAANATCTGTCTCTTATACACATCTAGATGTGTATAAGAGACAGATATATATATATATATAAAGATGGTGAAATAAGACATGTAACAATGCAATAAATTCAAAGTTGAAATTAGTGGGAAGAAGTGATTTCTAAACTCTCAAGTAACTAATGAGAAAGGTAAATATCAAAGAAATCACGAAATTGAAAAATAACCAGAAAAATCTAAGAAAAGTTGTGATTATGAACCTCAAATGAGCATTTGGATCTCAAAATTGATAAGTGCATTCCAACAAAACATGAGGAGCAGCTTTTAATGTTCATTAGCGGAAAAGAGAGCCTAAAGAAAGCATTTCATTCCTTTTCCTATGTGTAGTTCAACTGTAGTTCAAGCCATGCACCAAATGGATTTATAGTATATATACTATAATATTATATTGGTATATGTTTTGGATAAGAAAATGATACAACCAAGACTTTAAAGGGTAGTTTTTGTCATATTTGCTCTGCTAAAGACAAAGGAATATTAGGCTCACAATGGTTGTTGCAAATTGCAACTATCTAGAAAATATTTCAAAAGATGTGGTTTTGATGAGATGATTTGATATGTGTTGTTTACTAGCGAATTATAGTGAAGTAATCCACTCCAAATTTTAAATAAAATAAAAAAGGCTCCACTCTAATTGTTTACTCTAGAAACTCCATATTGCGACTTTCCATAGTGACATCGTATACAATATTTAATTACTTATCTACTTGATCGACTAAATATCGGGAGTGCTCTTCTCAATTTGAATATTGTTATAAGAAAAAATAAATTATGGTGGATGTCTACTCTTCCTTCATAATCTTCTTAAATGCTTAATGACATATTTCTATGCTTAATGACATATTCAATAACATATTTTTCTTCACTTTTCATGCCTATATAAAGGCCCTGTAATAGATAGAAAAATACACACAATTGAAGAAGAAAATCTCTTCCTTCTCTCTATCTCCATTTCTTGTTCATGTTTTACTAAATTGTTTCTATTTCATAACAACATGTCTTGTTCATATTTTACTAAGCTGCTTTTATTTTATAACACGTTATCAGCACGATGCTCTAACCAACTGAGATTATGTGCTTTAATCGAATTTTATCTTCTTTTAACCAGAGTTAGTCAAATTTCTTTTCGGTCCAATAAGCTTTACTTTTAAATTCTTATGTCAGCATATGTTTGCTAATTCATATCTAGCTTTGAGTTTACACTTATATGCAATATGACAACATGATAATCAAACCAAAAATCTTAATCTGCATATATGTGTGACACTTAGTTTCAATTATTTTTTTATGCCTACATGGTTAGAAAAGGAAAAGAATTCCTAACACTTGTGTTCCATATATATTTGATTAGAGCACTGTTGTCTTCTTATATCAAAAGTAGCTTTAATGTTTAGTAAAACTTATTTGTGGATTGAGTAGGATAAGTAGAAAATTATTTTTCACTATTTTAATGATTCATGCCATTAAAATATAATAATAATAATAATAATAATAATAATANTTAATAATAATAATAATAATAATAATACTCGTAACTATTTTATTTTAATAAGATAAAATATTAGTACAAGAAGTATGTACTACACCAAAATTTTCATTTGTGATAGTTCTTATCAAATTAACACGTTGAATCACTTCTATATGGAAAACATATAGTAGTAGATAGTAGACAGAGATTTGTCCCCTAATCTTTCTTTGATTCTCTGATTAACCTAAAGGTTCTGCTATATCTCTTTATTTTTCTAGAGAGCATAATACTTAGTTTCCACAAAAATATATGGTAACTAGTAGTACTATATTATTCTATTTGATACATCATTTTTCTTTAATATTTTGGTCATATCACTTTCATCTTGAAGTAAGATTATTGCAGCAAAGACTACATGTGAATTTTTAATATTATTTTATATTTTTATATATTTATTTGACACTAATTACTTAGTTGATTTGAGTAAACGAAAAGTATATTGTTGAGAATTATATCCAAATGACATTACGAAGAGTTTAACTCAAAAGGTAAGCATTTCTTTCGTATTTGAAATTATTTTTGTCCTTTGCTATTAATGATATCAACTTCAATGAGTTCAAGTCACAATGAACCATAAGGGTAAGACATCAGGATCAAGTCTTGATGCTCCATGATGATAAGAGTTGGGTTTGAGTCACAATTCATTATGGCCTAACATGCCTTTATACTGGCAAGATATTAGGTTTGAATTCCACTATACCATATTGATGATATAATAATGAATAAAGAAAAATAATATATTTTTCATGAAAAGGCATGAATATTGCCCCACTTGATTTGCTCCATTCTTGAAGTGAATGTGGTATTGGCGTATAACAAGTCTAAATGAAGACACGTGGTTGAATAATGAACGTGGACATTCCAAAGATCAAAATAATAATAGTTATCACTATGGTAATTATAAAAAGGGATAAATTCTTTGAAGAGAATGTGACTTGTGATAAACATTGAGATTGCATGCTTATTCCTGAAAGTGAATGTGAAAATATATATATGATAAAGATTATGCATAATAATGTACTTGTGCATAGTTAGATAAATACTACAACACATCTCTAAGGGAGGTTTGAGACAAAGAAAGATAATAAATATTATTGTGTGGTTACATGAATATGTCATTGGTCGCGTACATGTGATACGCCAAAAAAGTTATTTGGTGTGCCTTATAAAAGGTTACTAAAGGCAAAATTAAAGCAAGACGTGATTTTGCTTATGATGATTTTAACCATGACAATTTATTAAGATATAAGTTTCTCCGTAAAGTAGACATTTACCATATGAATGGTGTGACAAAAGATCTTGTAGTACAAAACTTGTTAAGAGCTCCGGAAAAATTAATTTATTACTACCCGGATGAATAAAATTATTCACGACATTGATATTGTAAAGTCTCAAAAGAAACTTTTTGAGTTTCAAATATTTAAGTCAAAGTGGTTGGCATTTTGAGACTATAAATGAATGAAATATTGAATATATTCATATTTCTATCATCATAACGGGTAAATATGAAAGATTACCCGATTTTCTTTTTATTTGTATTACACAAATATAAGCATGATGATGGAATCATATGTCACAAGTAAACTAGAGGTTTACTGAAACAAATATTAGTTGGCATGACCGGTTGACCATATCAGTTCAATTATGATGCGAAAAATTAATTGAGAATTACATTGGCATATATTGAAGAAATATAAGATTCTTCAAGAATTTTCCTGTGCTGCTTATTCTCATGATATACCAGTTAAGGTTGGGATTGAATCCATTGATTTCTAAAACGAATAAAATGTGATAAAATATGGGCTCAGTCACCTTCCACGTGGACCGTTTACTATTATATGATTTTAATAGATGCATCTATTCTATGGTCACATATGCATTTGTTATCAACTTGTAGTTTGGCTTTTGCAAGATTGATTGCTCAAATTATTAGAGCACAGTTCCAGAATATAAATTATGATGATTTATCTTGATAATACTGGTTTAAATCCAAGTTGGTTTAGCAGAAATTGTATGCCTCCAATTATATCTACACCATTGGTTATGAGAACAAAATTGCCAAAATAAAATTTGGTATGTGATGTATTATTTAATATACAACAACACTTGTACGCATCTAGCCAAGTTATGATAAGTTCTCCCTATCACAATCGGTTCAGGGTCAGGAACCAAATAATTTCCATCTAGAAATATGAATGTGCTATATGATTTAATTGTTCCACCACAATGCACAAAGATGGATCCCCAAATAAGACTAGGGATATGTGTTGGTGATCCCAACAAAAGGGAGAGAAAATGGGCAGATGAAAAAGTAATCCATGTAATGAATTATTATGAGTACATCGAGATCCTCGTATGACAAAATGTGAACTTGAAGTTCAAGTGATAATTCATTTGCAAAATATTGCCAGGCGTATTTGCTGACCAAAGCTAAATGTCATATTCAGCTGCTAATGCTCCAAATAAAATAAAGTTCATAATGAATAGAGTCCATGGCATGCATAAATCATAATAGACTAATCGGTTCCAAAGATAAACTCCTTGAAGAAGGAGAGGAGCAAATGTTCAAGATGATCATAATAAGGAGGCAAGTGTTCTAGAAGAGCACCACGACATAACACTTCATAAGACCTCATGGGAGAGGCTCAGGTACCTGAA